>DWLO01002214.1:0-12990 GCA_018245335.1 Dalla quadristriga | reverse complement strand
CCAGTTAAGTTCAAGTAGCTTTTTTTTTTATGGGTATAAGATAGCAAACGAGCATGCAGGTCCACCCATCCGCTGCCGCCCATGACATCTGTGGCAGACCTCGAAATGTAGTTAGTAGTTAATTATGTAGCTAACTAAGGCTAGCTGATTTACGCAAGCGTGTTACGAAACCGTTCAGCTTTTAAAAGATAATGCTTATAGTAGTTGTAGAATACTGCACAACTCCTGTACAACAATTAAAATGTATAAAATTATTTTTCAATATTAATTTATTATAACTCTAAATGGAATATTTTGAATGGAATTTTAATGTTAAGTAATAGTAAATGTATTAATATCCTAAATCATAATATTTGTATATGTCGAGCTGGACTGAAGTTTTAGAACTAAACGTAATTAAATTATGTGTACACATGTATGCCATTGTCATAAATACAGTTAAAACAAACAATTAAATGAAATAAAAAAACAACCTTCCAAAGCATAGACAATGAGCAGTTTATTTAAAAAAAGATCATGCTATTAAAATAAAAATTAAATATATTATCTTGTAATACCTTAGGTACAAGACGTTGATTTCCCAATTTTGAACGAAAATTATATTAACTAAAACACCACACCTTTAGTACCTACGATCAAGTTATCCGGTTTTCGGCAGAAAAAACGAAGAGGGTTGAGGGGCAGAGGCCGCGATTACAAAACTTTTTATTTTGTTCAACGTGACATATATTGGTTGGTGTGTGTAGCGTAAATATATGGACACGTACGTCCTGGCAGGGACGTGAGTACTGCTCTGACAGTGCCAGGTGACAGCCGGGCGACTAACGGGTGTCAACTATAGCAACATCTGACTGGACACTCTGGACTCCACTCTACTGTTGGATACCGTTAGGAGTTGAACTAATATTATTGTGTTTTTATGTGTGTCTTGAGATTATTGTATTGTTGACGACTCCGTGGCACGTTGATAAATGAACCTGATTGTTGAGCTGTGGGTACCGGGTGCGATCTCCGGTCCCAACCGAAGATCGAACCAAATGTTTGTAATCGGGTCTTGGACGTTAAATTGTGTTGTTTTCTGTGTGTGTCGGCCACCCACCCGCAACACAGGTAATCCTAGTGCGCGGGGTGAATCTGTATGGGTTAATTTAGTTATTTAATTTCCACTACAATTATATAATACCTAAAGGTTGTCTGGAAGAGATCGCTCTATAGCGACAAGACCGCCTTTGGACTATGTCTCCTGTGTATTTTATTTTCTGTAATTCCTTTGTGTGTACAATAAAGAGTATTCTATCTATTCTATCTATCTATACCTGCTCGTACCACACTGAACAGTACAGTATGAATGCCAATCCGATTTTTGGAAGTTGGTTTCCGATAAGGCCAACTGATTTGCAATCAAACAATCAAACAATGCGTTCTTGGCACGTACGGCGGAATCGCTTCTGATAAATTATTACCCGTCACCAATCCAAGTGCTGTTCTTGACGTTAGTTGAATTGCGTAAAACGCCTTCAAGCCACATCTCCCAACTGAAACTAACATTGTATTAGTAATGACATCTACGAGTATGAGTCAACTTGACAGAACAATTAAAGGATGCGGTTTGAAAGGGAGCCAAGCTACCACAAGCAGCGGGGTAACGCATCAGTAGGCAGCTTTGAATAGCACTAATACTAACTTGTGTCAACAGTCCTATTCAAACAATACTCTTGGTAAGTAATACACTACTAATAGTCCTATTAATAAGTTCTCCTACTTAACAGGGCTCATTGAAAATCAGCGCGCGTAGCCAACGCCCCGACAAAATGCTGACTATATTACACATGCGAATACAGGACATTGGTACACCTTTTATCAGCAATGTTGTTACTCTGTTTTCTTTTTTCAATTTATGTGGATTTTATGTCATTGTGTGTCATTGTGTGCCAGAAATAAAACTATTTCAATACTATTTTAAAATTAACTGGACTAAATTGACTCCTATTGTAGGTTGGTTACGGATGTTCCATGAACGGCAGTGACCACTTATGCCCGATTAGGGATCCCCTTTCAAAGCTGGCTAGAACTAATAAAAGATAAGTATTGAAGAAATGGGAGCCGTAAAATGCTAGTTAAACATTCTATATATCTCATAAATATTACTATTGTAGTACCACCACGGCCACGGCCATTTCTGCCGTGAAATTATTGTTTTTCAACAATTGTGGTTCGGTCGGAAATGTGTTGATGCCCGCTACACTTATACAAGAGGCGACCAGGTTAGTCCTCAAGGGTAGCAACGCATCTGTGGTCAGCTTCGAACAGGACTAATCACTACTAACCGGACTACTATTAACACCGACGTGACTTCAGTCACTAACAGTCCTTTCTCCCGTAGCCCTTATACTAACGAATACCTACCGACTAAAATTCCTATCAACATCTCATCCTAACTGAACTAACATCCCCAGCTCCTTTTACTCATGGTCATTACTTTAGTCACGGTTGACAGCGCATGAGCTACATGCTCGTTTGCTATCTGATTTACATAAACAAAGACTATTTATTACTTTTGAGTGGATAACTTTTTGTCAGATAAATCTTTTCACGGTTTCCTGCGGTGATAAAATAAGGTGTTAAAGAAAATCGATCCTGCCGATACAGATAGCTACAATTCACAGTCTACGTAGAAAATATGCTCGAAAATCATTATAACTGGACTGACGTCCACTGACTAACTGACTGACTGATAAATTAGTCCAGTAAAAATGTTTATCTCAGATTCATCAAAATCATGAAACGATGTAAAAACTCTTTCATTTTCATGTTAATTATTCAAAGAGTTTTGGTAACGAAGAGCCGGCAGACATTCTCTAATTTTAATGGCTTTTTTTTGCGGTTGGATTAGAATTATTTCTGGAGATTTCATTACAAAATCCTTATAAAAAGACTGATCCTTTGTAGCGGGAAGATTGAACTGGACAACATCAAAGTATTGGCCGAGGCACCGGTTTTGGCAGCTCAACCAAATTGAAAAGCGTGGTCGCAACTACACGTTCTTAATTACTGCTCACGTAGTTACGAGCTGACCCGTGGTTAGGCTACGTGAAGACCATGATCTTTTCTGATCATAAGAGGAGACTTTTTTTATGACGTGTGGATAGTAAAAAAGCATGCAGTTCCACTAACCACGCCTGCCCATGGATATCTGTATCAGATCTCGAATAGTTGTGAATCTCTTAAAATTGTTTAGAATCTCTTGTGTGCCGTTGTGATGGTATGTAGGTTTAGATGATGATGAGGATCAAACCGATAAAATACTTGAAGATAACATTTAATTTTTCTTTTTTAAATTACATGATAATTTTACTAAATAACGACGTCATTATTCAGAATAAAGTACCTACTTCACATCACAAAAAAGTTGTCTGAAGTGCGCTTTCAGGGATCATAATAAACCTTTTATCTTAAAATATGAATATTTATTTTAATGGGAGGTCACTAAAGAGATTTTAGGAAGGTTCATCGCTCTATTATTCGATATTCTAATACGTACGGTTGTACTATACTAATCAAAAGATTTTGATCAATGATGATGAGTGGTCACTGTTGTATTAGGACTTATCGCTAACACAGGTGCCATTAGTTACCGGAATTTAAAGTGAGCTCCTCTTGAGACCTATTTAATTTCAATGTATTTCTTCATATTCTGTATTTCAATTTCTTCAGTTACTGTTGACACGAGATAGCAAAGAAAATAATAACGTTCATTGTTTACAAAAGATGTTATAACAAATAAATTGTAAACAACAGTCTACCCTATACTTTTGTCACTGGTTTGATGAATTTACTTTTATTTTTTAGCATTTAATATCACCAATACCAGGACTACATCTTAAGTATCATTTTGTCACAAACGTTGGATACTAAGTTGTTGCAGAAGCAGAATTACTTTGTGCTTCTGTATTGATTTGTTCACCGGTTCATTGGTTCGGCACCGCCTCAGCATTGGAACCGAATCCAATTATTTTCTTTCTTTCTTTCATTCCTCCTTCAAATATTATTATTAATATTTGTTTCTTCTCAAATAATATGTAGATATGTACTTGTAACTCACAATACAATACAAAAATACTTGATTGTACACCAAGACAGAACATATAAATTACGAAACATATACAATAGGCGATCTTATCGCTAACTCGGTCGTCTGGAAGCATGGATATCTCATATGGAAGAGAGATAGTAGAGCGGTATACATAAAAATCGTAAGTCTATAATTGTGCCAATTTTAATAACGCTACAAAATACGTTTATCATAAGTACATGCTAAACCTTCTTACACAAAATCTTTTAACCATTCGACTTGTCAGTTACAGTACAACACAGAAAATTGCTTGTGGTTTTTCAAGTAATTTTTATTTCTTGGAAGTCGTTAGCGTTAGCGGCGTCTGATCATTCTTCATCGTTAAAAATGAAATCAGCCTATTGAGGAATAAGGGCTTCAAAATTATTTATATAGGTAATTTATACAAGATACTAGCTGTCATCCGTGACTTCATCGGCGTACATTTTTTTTTATAGATTTTAGCCTAACGAACAAGCAGACGGGCCTAATGGTAAGCTCGCAACGCAATAACAAATCACAAGGATTCGTTGGTGAAGCCGACCAACGTCTTTAAAGTTAAAATTTGCACTAAAAATCACGTCAAGGCGATACCGATAGTCTCGTCTTCAGTACACAACTAACCTGCTGTGTGCCCACGCAAGCTTCCAAATGACCGGACCCAGTTACATTTGGGACCCGAGAAAGTCGTGAAATGATTACTAAAATAGTTATCGCGAAACTCACACAAGCGAAATCATCAGGCAATTGCGTGAATAAAGGGTAGGCGCCACATTTGTTTAGAATAATAAAATAATTCCGTGTAAATTGCCAAGTGGCGCGACGCTTGCGTGGTTTTAATTACTTGCGTTACTATTCGTTTAATTTGTTTCTGTTTCCACATGTTGATCGCACGTACCTAATTATTCTTGTATGAAAAATACTGCGAAATTTATTGGTGACGATAAAGTAGCTTTAAATAGTGAATTTGTGTACAATATGTCGCACACTTAATAATATACAGACCTAATAAGACATAAGCTCGAATTGATTTACGCATACTTGCAGTATGTTAAATCAATTATTTCAATCGTCTTTCGTTCTAATTAATTTTTGCACCGGACAAAATTACAGAATGGTTTTTTGCGTTTTCCCAAAAATCTACTTTTTTGAGTTTAGCTAGTATATTAGTAAGCGTACGATGTAAACTTTCAAAGTGACCTTAGTTGCTTTTCCGACCGATATTTTTCGTAAAACATACAGTGTTTAGTAGATTGATAGTTATTGGTGTCGGCGAAAAGAATACAATTGTGACCACCTTACTTACTTTAAATAGCGCTGATAATACCTTACAGTCTTACTGATAATTACTGGTAATTAAATTTAAGTATTTAAATAAGATTTTTTTTACTTCTTTCATCTAAATCTTTTCAGCAGTTTCGGCGCCTATTCGCGATAAAAAAACGCAGTCAGACCGACAGACAAAAATTCAAAAAACGGTTGATTATGTTTAAATGACATATAAATAGCGTATTCCATTTAATTACCGACCTTGATTTTAATATCACAGACAGACACACCATCTTTATTTATTGGTAAGAGGTAAGATGACGTCATCGTTACCTTACTGTATAGATTAATTTGAATCGTAAAACACTCTTTCTTTTTAAAGAGAAGGATATAAGTGTTAAATTGACAGAAGGAGAGAATATTACCTTTAATTTCTTCTCTGAAAGTTTACCTTTATTCTCTTTGTACTTTCAGATAAAAATACTTATTTTCCCTCCGTCCAAAACCGTCATGACTGCCGCAGTAAATCTGAACAAACAATCCAAGTGGGGAAGTTTATCCAATTGCAGGGGAATTTTATACGTTTTACTATTAATTTTGGGGCAATTGTTTGGAAAAGTAGTTTTTTAGACTTTTTTTATGTCTTACTGCTTGAAACGGTTTTGATACTCCATTGAGGACTGTGAAGCGTATTACCAAGATACTATAAAAGAAAGCCAAACCAATTGACAATCGTAATAATGTTGTTGGTTTTGCTTTTGTCTATGTCTATTGTTTTTCATTTGAAGCTTGACTTGAAAAGTGTAGCAACGTATTGTCAGATGCTGAATGGGCGAACCCAGTTTTGATCATTACGTAACATTCGTTTAGACTTGTTAAGGTGAGTCGTTGAGTAACATGTTAAACATCTTTGTTATATAACAAGTCCACTACCTTCAACATTGTTTTATGATAATTAGACTGTACACATTAAAATAACAGTGCCGTATAACAAATATAATGTCCACTATCGCTGTTTTTTACATGTGACTCGCGCGCAAACGTTATAAAATATTGTTGCGCATGTTAATAAAATGTTACATAGCACATATTGTGCACACCAATAAAACATGCTAATTTATTCATTAAGAAAATTAGTAATGGCACAGATGGCTGCTAGTGGCAAAATTTCATGAGCGCTTCCGTGCTTCGGAGGACACGTTAAGCCGCCGGTCCCGGTTATTATCGTTAGATAACAGTCTTTAAGCCTTTTCAGAGGCTTACTTTCGTTCTAAAAACTTCCGACAATCAAAATGGCCACTAACCCTGAAGGGTCACAATCCACACTGGAGCAGCGTGGTAGAGTACGCTCCAGGTCTCCTCGGTTGTGAGGAGCAGTGGGTTAACTCGATAAAGCCACATCGTAATGACATCTTTAGCAAAGTACAATGGCGTACCTACTTCCTTTTGTTTTGTCCCCACACGTTAGTTCAAACAAGTCTATAATTGAAAACTCCATCCAATACATTAGCGCTTAATGGACTATTGATTCATCAAATTTTAATGGCTCTTAGTACATAGTTTGGGTTGTGGCCTAATGGCTAATTAAGGACTGGTACTTAAACCGATTAATGCAAATTATATTATAGGAATATTGCCTTTTAATGTTCAGAATGAAAGCTTATTTTGAACTATGTCTTCATTAGCATTGTCACTTTTATCATCTCCGTGGGGTGTTGACAGTGCTTCTACTGACAAGCCGTGAGCCGGCCGGGGATCGAATCGTTCCAATTATGGCGACTGGGTCAGATAAATTGGATACCATTTCCATTCAAACTTTGACAGTTCTTGTATGACTTGACGAGTAAAGTCGAGGCTGAGGGCGAGGCTAAGTCAAGCGAATGCCATAGCTGTAAGGAAAAGCTAATCTTACTATCTTTCTAACGAATAATTGTGAAAATATGATTACTTGTTTGATACGCCTACACGGCTAAACTATACAACCTTTCTCCATAGAGTTAGATTAAGGCATGTAGATGGTCATGGGATATTTTGATGCCGAATTAATTATAAATTTAGCGCAGACGAAGTCGTGGGCAACAGCTAGTTTTTCATAAAAATGATTATTTCATGTGCGTTTGGTGATTGCGTATAAATCAATACTGAACACTAGACTGAGCATTTGGCCCGCAGTTTATATTAATCTGAGCCCGACGGGGTGCCAATGGATCCGTCAGTCATAGCGAACATTGCCCTGAAACTTTTTGTAATGATCGTAGCCGAAAAATACATCATGCGAGCAAGACCGGGCAAAAATTGTAATAATAATAAAGGAATAACATAAGAAAATAATAGCTTTGAATGATTTTCTGAACGATAAATATTCGAAAAAAAACATATTTATACTTCAGGCATATTCCCTATTACTCGCAAAATAGCAGAAAGCAGCTATTTTTTCAGAAGCGAGTGGATGGCCGCGTAAGCGGATGGAATATAAATTACGGCAACGTTACTTTCTTTCACCGGGAAATGAGTTCCATTTCCTACCTACCTTTCCAAAGCAAATTGGCTAGTTGAATTTTTTTAAATCCCCTTTCTATTCTTTATTGTTTGTAAAACATTTGCTAAGTGATCTAAAAGCTTCTGAAGGCTGACCTCCCCACGCCATAGAACCTTCAAACGTTTGCGACAGTACCTAACGTCTATATTATTTGTATTGGCACAATAGAATGTGATTTAGCCTTTCGGGAATGTCTGGTTAGCCCAATGGTTAGCTGATAGAGAATGCATTATGCATTAAGCTTGCCATTGGTAACCTGTACTTGTATACAAGGTATTCAACGACAGCGATGGATAGGGCGACAGCGAGGCGACCATACAAAATGGATCCTTTGGTTTTAATGATTTCACGATGAAGCCTTAAGTTCTTGTAGGACTGAAGTGCCACGAACAGGATCAAATTTAACGCCTCCAAGACGCAGGCGTGAAACTTCTGTGCTAACTGAGTCATTTCAACCTGGTGGTCGCCTTTTAAAATGCTTCCTTGAATTTCAATAAACATCTGGACGAATTGGGTGTTGATATTCCGCCAATCCTCATTGATACTGAGTCTTGAGAAAAACTTCATTGAGTCCAGAGAGAAAACAGCTGTGCAAAACGCTTAGCATCGTCAACAAGGTGAAGCAGTTTATCATTGCATTACACCTTAGCATTGTAAAGTGCAGGAGCGTTTGTGTATTGAGTAGAGCTGTCACCTTTGGGACGGGTCTGGTAAGTATCAGCTGGATACCCTGAACTCGGTCGAGAAGTGTGCAACGACTCAAAGGAGATGTTACATTAAAAAGCGTTCGGGTACAGATCCTCGAACACCGGAATCGATTGGCTTGCCTTGCTGTGTTCTACAGGAGGCATTTTGAATAATGTGCACAGATGTGCGGTTGGATCACGGACTAATCACGGAGGTCTATGGAGTTTTAAAATGACAGTAAATGGTGAGATCCCGACCGTTGTGTCCCCTTAAAATCCCACGTACGTACAAGAACACCTAAAATGCGAGCGATCCCCGGTCGGGGCTAACATTTATTTGGCAGATAAATGTTTGTGCTCGGGTCTTAGGTGTCTTAAATTGTGTTGTTTTCTGTATGTGTTCAGCACCCGAAACACAGGAAAACCTGGTGGGGTGTGAGTGTGTCAGTCAGCGATTATTGATTATTATTATTATTAAACAGCGATACGTGACAGACCTCTTAACGAAACTCTGACACTTTACACCATTATTTAGTAATTAGATTAGATTCTAACTGAACCAAATTGTACACGTCGAAACTCGCAAGATCCCGTTAACGACTTAAATACACAAACATAAGTGCCAATAAAACTCTTGCTTGTCAGTAGCGAGCATAGCTTTGACGTTAATTAGAAAAGTTAAGCCAAAGGTCTTGTTAAAACTTCACTCTAACAAAGTTACAAGATCTACGGTGTTTGATCTCGTAAGCCTCAAACCTAAGTATGGTCTAAATTCTTTATCTTCTTCGTCAAACGTGTTTAATCCCGCATGATCCGGGATCTGGACTCCGATTCCCGGGGTAGGCGAATACGTGACGGATACGACTTTGTTCTCGGGGCCTGGACCCTTGTGACTTTGCGTGTTCTGCGACTTTATTGCAGGGGTGTGTAAGAAAGCGTTGTTTGTTCCATCCACCAGAGTTTGATGGTCCATTGCTTGCAGTATTCCTTATCTGCCATCACTAAGACCGGTCCTAACGCTTCTGAATACAACGGTTTATCCTGAGATTAATTCGTAGATACTCGTACTTTACCTGCCTGTGGCGCGTGACATGATACCTATGATCAGATATTGATTACCTCTCACTGTCCCTGTTGTTGGTTATCAAATGTACGCGATTCAAGAAATGTGTGTTTACGTGTATTTTCATCTAGTCAATTTTTCTGTAACGCGATGTATGAGCGTATCTACCTAATTGATTTAATTTAAGTGTTTACCGCTGCTTTCGTCCAATGCCACTAAAAAATGTATCGTTCTCGTACCTGTGACGTCAATACGTAGCGAAGAAACTCATGATAATATATCTTGCCCGTTCCTAACTCCTGACCCTGCCCGACGTCCTAAACTTTGGCAATCAGGGGGGTAGTTGTGTAACGCAAGATTAGACTATTGGTATCGCAATCATGTGATTTTTCGTGCAAATTTGAAATTTAAAGACGTCTGTCGGCTTCACCAACGATACCTGGCGAGATATCACATCAAGGCGATACCGATTGTCTCGTATTCAGTTACACCATTAAGCAGCCGACGCAATAGATTGAATATAGATTGACGCAAATCTCAATATTTTACGAGTAGGTACTTACAATAGTTAGGTTTCTGTACGCGTTTAATTACTTAGCCCTATAAATGAATACATACTGGGTAATAAAGCAGCAGTAATTAAAGGAATGCCTTGGGGATCGTAGGTCCAGTCACATACAATGTGGTGCGTGAGCAGCAAGGCTATTACTATAGATTGACTATGTATTAAACCTAACCGAAAGTTATGCATCTTATGTTATAAACATTCTAGGTAATAATAATGTTCATCGCTATTTTGTACAACTGGTTTCTTATATTTTGTTAGTTGTGTTATGTTTTTTATTTAATATGGTTACAGAAAAATGTAAAGGCCATTCTGTCGCAGTGGGTTAGACCTAAAAGCAATGGATAAAAATACAGGCTAGTCACTGAGTACCTATATGTAAAATACTGAAAATAATAATAATCTTACCTGAAATTCTTCTTCACGCGTTGACCGTCTTGATAACTACCCTGTACCTGTCATAACTATTATCTAAATCGTTGAAAAATAATAAACAATAAATCCATAGTTATATTTGTTGGTTAATTCTGTGGGGTAGGCAGTGCTTATTTGAATGTAAGGAATGCACGCCACGTAAGGATAGGTGGAATGTAATCAATAAATAAATAAATATACATAAATAAAATAAAAAGCCTTTTATTCCATGCTACAATTATTTTTAAATTACATGTACTCGTAAGTAAATTGCTACATGTTATATTAAGAAACTACAACCAATACGTTTTTACAATATTTACTTGCTTACTTTTCAGTTTTAAAATATTTGTCTCTTAAAAACGAATGATTGTAGGATGACTAAATTACATTTGTATTATATGTTTTATATAATTAAACCTACACAAAGCGCATTTTAAATTACTTTCACTAAACTAATTAACGGATTAAGAAAATTATTGTGGAATTTTGTGTAATTATTACTTACTATGTTTTAAAAATAGTTACGTGAATTAATTCGTAAAAATATAGTCGTACACAGTAAATAAAAAATTACCCTGCATTTCATTAAATTTTAACAATATAATGAGCAATATAGCATTATTGTAGCGATGCTAATTGTATTTTGATTAAACGCGTGTTTAACTATTTATACAACGCATGTTAATTAAGTTTCGAGTAAACAAACACTAGCTGCCTAAATTGTCAGTTGGGTAGTACGTACTTACTAATATTATCAATGTGAAATGTCCTTTTTTCACTCTGCACCAGACCGTCGGATTGATTTTTTGCACAGAAACAGTTTATGGGCCGGAGAGTAACATACAATACATTTTAATGTTAATCAATTTTTATTTTTATTTTAAAGAAATAAATGTAATAAGTTAATGTAGCTCCAAGGTCCCTGAACAATAAAATCAGGTTTTAAATATTAATTTTAAAAAAAAATTAAGTGGGTACGCGGCTCACGTTGACGGATCGCCCGACTAGTTCCGGTTTCACACGTTCTTTGGTCTTTATTTATTTTCACTGAAATTAAATAATATGAAAAAAACATATATTTAATAGGTAGGTAAATGTAGCAGGTAGTACCTACTGTTAGCTATTAATAAGAATTAATTAATGCTGATGTTTACTGTTAGAAAGTTTATTGTAGTTGGTAACAATTTGATAATAGAACAATTTCAAAGAAACGATGGTGGCAACGCTGGGAGAGTTGTGAGAGGTCAGCGGGATTGACGGCGACCGGGTGTCATCGCGGTAGAATAGGAAAATTATGAGTGGTCGTTCCCAATAAATAGAAGGTGAACACAGGTACTGGCATTTCATTTACCGTCTCCACACTACCTATGAAGTGACTGTTTTGAATGCAAAAAACCAATCCACCAATCCGCATTTGAGCAGCCTGGTGGAGTATGCTCCAGGCCTGCTCAGTTGTGAGGAGAGACCCGTGCCCTGCAGTGGGCCATTATGGGGGGTTGCAGCCATGCAAAAAAAGTTACAGTATTATAAAAAAAAAATTCTGTTAGGTTAGTTAATAAGCTAGTTAAGTAATGCGTTCGTACACCGCTAGTCCGAACTGCGCGACAAGGAGGGTCGCACTGAAAACCAGTTGGGGTTTACCGCGGAAAATGCTGAGTGCGCCCCTTTTTCGTCAAGTATTGTACTGCGCTGCCATTGTACCGCATATAATGTTCTAGGAAATTCTCGGATGTATATTTTTGCAGTATTTTGTTCGGAGAAATAATCGTGTATTCTAATCTATTCTATTAATTTTGATAACCTGCCCAGTAATAATTTGAAATAACTTGAAATTATACCAATTGAAATTTGATTAACGGAGATTTTTGGTGTATGTTCATTACTAACATAGTTTAAATGACTCATTTACTTACACCAATCGTCATTTTAATTAAATTTATGGACTCTTCTAAAATAAATGATTATTATTAAAAAACCTAAAAATTATTACCTTTAATTTAAAAAATCATTTAATTTATTTTAAATTATATTATTTATTTCTTTAAAATTTTAATTGCTAAGAAAACTTTAATTATTATTAAAAGACCTTACAGAATATGTTTGGATGAACGTAGGTATTTTACTTTACCAATATTAGTGAGAAATATTTTTAATTAGTTTAAAATCAATTAAAGTCCAGTCAGTTGACTACAAGTTAATTTCAAGTTGGAATGGAGTTTAAGCTTTGCCGGCTAGACATTCTGCTTGACTTGTTGTATGATCTACTCTCTCAAAACTAGTAAAGTCAGTAAAGTAAAAAACATTTACTCACAACGACTAAACCTACACACCCTATATTAA
>DWLO01002213.1:0-12992 GCA_018245335.1 Dalla quadristriga | reverse complement strand
TTACGGTCCTATTCGAGGTTTGTCACAGATGTCATGGGCGGCAGCGGATGGGTGGAGCTGCATGGTCGTTTGCTATCTAAAAACCATAAAAAAAAAAATAGGTGTTATTATTATTTGGATTTCGTGGTATGAGTTCAGACCATATGCTACTGCGACCTTAATGAATGTATGGTAGCATACACTCAGTTCATATCTGATCCCTAAGGCCAAGTAGCAAGTCGTAGAAAGTACGAAAAGGTAAATATTTGAAAGATTTTGAAAAAGTACTAACGCGTCGTTATAGTTGAAATTTGCAAGAAAACTCAGATGAATGCGATATTAATCGCTTCGCTTGGCGTTACGCAATTCGGCAGCGGACCACAATTGTTGAACAACAATTATTGCACGGTTCCATATACAGGTTCTCCCACCTTAAAAGCGATTTTGAATTTGGACGCAATAATAGCCTACTCAATGGAAGCAACAAACATCCTGCATCGTAAATCGCTCGAGGAAGCGTCAGTTCCTCTTCCTGATGCGGCGGAGTATCAGATCGGACATCTTTTCCGTACATACTTCCTTACATAAGCCAGTATTAGCAGATACCTACTGGTAACAAAGTTCGAAGCCTAGCGAGGTCTTAGTAGGAAACCGGTAAACGCTTGTGTTAAGCAGTCAAAACAACGTCCAATGGCCTGTAACCTCGAACTGACAGATTTGATGTAACTGACGCGATGGCTGTGTGGTCCTAAAGACGAAGTTATTTAATGTAGAATAGAAGCAGAAAACAGGTCATGGCGGATTCAGTGGCCATGTCGCTGTTAGTACCGATCCATCATCCACTAACCTTTATGTGAGTTATTAGTGTGTATGTAATTTTACTTACAAAAATTATTAGTCCTTCATATTTTGTACACCCTGCCTTACCTTCTCTTCTATTATGTCCTTCACCCAAAGGTTGTCTGGAAGAGCTGTATAGCGATAAAAGCGCCTTTTGTACTGTGTCTTCTGTGTAAAATGCTGCTGTTGCTGTAATTACTTCGTGTACAATAAAGAGCATTCTAACTATCTATCGATCTAACCTTTAGAGGTCCACTGGAGATAGGTCTCCCCTAATCGGCGCCACTTCGACCAGTCTTGTGTCCTTTGCATCCAGCTGTTTTCTTCAGGTCGTCCACCTTGTCGTAGGGTGGCCTGTGCTCCTTTTTCCGAGTCGTAGTCTCCATTCGAGGTCCTTAATTCCGCATCGGTTATCAGTCCTTCAAACGGAGTGGCCTGCCCATCGCCACTTCAGCTTGCTAACTCTGTAACTTTTGTTACGGATTTCATAATTGTGAATCCACCTACGTGAACACAACAAGTACAAGAACACAGTTGTAACAAGAACATAGTTTTAAGCTGATAGACACGCAGCGACTACTTAAGACGATTAAGTGTTAATTTAAAATTATGTAACTATAATTTGAACACAAGAGGACGCGTATGAGTGTGAACCTTTTCTTTGTTGCTTTATCCTTCTCGCTGCAATGAAGCAACGGATCCACGTGATTTTTGATGTGGGATGTGTTTGATGGATGTGGGATTTCACGCGGGTCGAGCCACGGCCAAAGTCCAGTCTGTTTATAAGAGTGGAAAGATGGTTGTAAAGATTTGAAGAGCATCAGTTCAGCGCATGGGTTGGTTGCATTCCATTGGCCTACTGCAGGACACGGGTCTTTACTTACAACTGGGGATCCCTGGAGAGGATCCTACTCCACCACGCTGCTCCAATGCGGATTGGTAGTGGCCGAGTGTTGGAAGATTTCCAGGCCGCCCGAAGGCCCCCGACAAAGCATGACGACTGTTGTTTAACGATAACAAATGTGACGGCTTAACGTTCCGAATAACGGAAGCGCTCAAGCTCGTTGGGTACTGCATATATCCGACAACACTTCACTAAGGACATTGAAAGTTGAGGTTTTTAAATGCTATCTTTTATTGTTCTCGATCGTTGGCAGTAACGTATGTGTCTGCGAGGTCATTACTACGGAGCACGTGGGAATTATACAGCCAAACAATAGCCCGATGTAATGATGATAACGCCAGGGTATATATTACATACACAGAGTTAGACATACGATATCACTACCTAGTACCTACTTGTCATTGTGAAGCAACAGTCAGAAGGGAGATGGGACAAATATTACAGACGTTCGCAAACTCTCGATGAAGGCCTGTTACGATGTATTAATAAAATAAATTCTTCTTATTCTTGTTGTCATATGTTAGTCACTACAGATAATAAATAAACAATAGGTTGTCAAATAACAAACAACAGATCCTAGATCGCCCAGATCTTTTGGAGCTGCTCAAGAACACTAGAAATAAGTCCTGAAAAAGCAATTATATAAGCGATTGTACGAGACCCTCAATCCGGAACGCTATTGGAATATAGCTTGTCTGCAGAATACCAAAGCACGGTTCTACCATCTTGGTAAGGGTTCATATCAAAAGCTAATATTCAATTACATTATTGCACTTAGTCCATGTCATGACAGTTAATCTGTATAGCAGGAAAACCAATTGAAAGTTTAACACCTCATAACTACACGCACGTCACTACATATGAATAAAGAATTCTAATTTGATTGACAGTACTATCGGCGGTCGATACGAAATTAAATTAAAGCCTACGGAAGTCACCTGTCAGTCGGAAGTCGACAGAGGTCACGGAGCAAGGTCAGCGCCGTCCAAAATCTAGATACGAGCCCGCGATACGTGTCCCAAACCGTGGGAAGCAAAGACAATGCCTCTTGTGGCACCGGCCATAAATTTCCTTACATAATTGTGGCAATTAAAAGTTTTACGTCGGATGACTCCAACACACCGATTCGTTGATAAGGTGATAACGTCTCGTGAAGTTCCGTTTGCTGAGCTTGATTGTTAGGAAATAAGAAGTGGCAAAATCAAAATCGCATCAAATTGTATTGGTCAGTAGCACATTAATCATGAGTCCTTCCTAAATCAGAAGACGGTCTCGATACATAGGATTTCGTTGAATGTACGAGTATGTTGACTTACTCGAAGTTGATTATCGATGTCGCTTCCAAATAAATGTGTGATCCATTTACAAAAAAAAATTTCACATCACACTTGTATGTATGGTTCGTCTTTCTGTCTAAAGTTCCCAAACCGATGCTCCAATTATATCTTAAGATGCTTTTACAATAGAATTTCACTCGTTCAGTAATTACGATTTGAAATGGTGCCTATTAATATTTTGTCTTGTATTTATATTTGAAAATTGTAAGTGTTCACATTATGAATAAATAATATCTTATCATATCTTGACTTATTTGGGGATTTTTAATCTTTATTTAAAATTCGCTAATTAATAGCGACCAGGTCATCATTTTCCATGATGAGATTTCCATTTCCATTTTCATGAAGAGATTTGTTTTTGATATCTCCCGTAGTTCTGATATTATTATGGTGTTTAGTAGCTGTTTAAAACTGCAGATAGTAAAATCGTAAAATGCCTAATTACCCAGTGGTTTTACTGTTTTCTTCAGTTTGTCAGTACACCTGATCGGGAGACGACCTGTACTCTTTTGTGTTGTAGGCATCATTCGAGAACCTTTTGTCCCCATCGGTTATCAGTTTTTCGTACGATTTTGCCTAACCATTGCTACTTCAGCTAGCTAAGTCAGCAAGCTATTAGTATATCGGTTATCTATGTTTGTCTACAGATCGTTTGGAACTCAGTCACGTAGCAAAATACTGAGCATCTCTCCACAGCACGCTGACCGTCTCCAGGGTCACGCCGTCTCTTGGGGTCTAATTGGAAGTGCCTTATATGTCAGAATGTTGGCAACAATAGCAACTGCTTAAAATTCAAATAACTCGGTTCCCAAATATGATTCATAATTCAATAGCATTGAGCTGTTATGTCATAATATATCATTGGGTCTATTAATATTCAATTCTTGGCATCTCAGAGGAAATCAGTAAAAATGAAGATTTGTGGGATGATTTCCAAAAAAATTATAATTACCGCTGTGACTCAACATCTCGGTTGTGACGAAGTCGTCCGTAATCTCCAGCTCTCAATAAACCACTGTATTTACGGCCATTGTAGACCGAGATGTCTTCGATACACCTCCTCCATTGTCGACTGCGAGCATTATCGTATCTGACCCAATCAGATCTCGTGCCTGACAAGCTTACAGATACCCTAAATCGATGAAATTTCAACTTTATGCCAAATCAATAAGGCAGGCGTACGTGCATTTCAAGGTGGTAGTAGTGATGTGACAGAAGGATTTGTTTGAAACGTTAGAAATAAACGAACCACTGATTGTGTTATGTAAGTTGACGGTTTTAAATTTAGTTTTCTGTCTGTCATTGTATTGTTGTCAGGGCTTTGTCGACTGTTGTCGTGCTAAATTTACATTTACATATTGTATAACAGCTTTCATGTAAAAGTCTTATGGACTTACAAGTATGTCTAAAGAGCTACCTAAGCAAGTTTGTGAGAGATATGGAAGTAGCAAATGCGGGTATTATTGAACCGGATAGATGTGCCCTGTGACGGCGCCGGGCGACTAGCAACTTAGCCTAAGTAGATTTAAGTACGGTAGGTCTCACTAAAAGCGGCCTGACGTCACCAGCTAACCGTAACGTGGCGACGAGCGGAACGCTGTCTCTATAAAAAGCGTACCTACCTCAAAGCTATCACTCCTTTACTGTTTAACCCGTCACAGAGCGCGCGGCACAAAGTACCCCTACATATAAATAATCCGCATCAGTCCACACACGTCCCGGCCCGGCGTCGCTCCAAATACGGAGTTAGACGGATAATATCATCCCGGTCTTTGTGCGACACGTACGCGCATCCTTCCTTTTGTCGTCGGCAGCTCGATACGCGCTGTTGTAATTATGGAAGTAAATGCATTCGTGGTGCTGTGTTTTGAGGTATTACAGCCCTGCTGGAAGTCTTAAGGGTCGGTAATACCCAGATTGCCTCAGATGGCTTAGCGTCCAGCACGATAGTGTGAATAGTACTGCAGTATTCACTTTGTTAAAAATATATGTTAAAGGTGAGCATTGATGCTACATATAATGCTCAGCAGAAATAAGGTATTACAAAATTTTCTCGAGACAAAAAAATTACAAAGTTGCCTCGAAAATCAACTACAAACGTCAATATCCTCAATAAATACCAAAAATTTAAACATAAAACTCTGCCATCGAACTGCACATATCTATAAAGCACACAGAGTCCTGATCAATTCTTCGAAAACAAAATTATTTTCTCTGCAAAAGGACAATATATGCGAAATATACATATATATAGACTTTTACAATTACTGTAAATGTTAGAATGTGCGAGCAAGGCCCATGCGAAACGTAGTATGCCTCTTAAGAGGATAAAACTATTCACAAAATCACAAATAATCAAATAAAGGTCTAAAAGAACTCCTTTCTTCGACCTTTCATTACAACGTTGCTAATATAGGTAAAACTGCAGTCCAGAATGTATTCTTATTCCATTAAACCAACAACCGACGATAATTGCACACGAGAGAAACAGGGTACAATAACACATATAATTATATAATTAACTCAATTACAAAACACACACGTTTCATAACTGGTGTGTACGTAGTTGAATGTTTTGTTTATGATGAAGGAACATACCATCCAGCTGAGGTTAAGTCGTCATTAAAGCGCGTATATCTAACAAAATTTTAAAATCCTGACGATAACGCTAGTCATATTATCTGAAGAATGGGTGAACCGAATTCAATGCCATTTGCTTAAGAACAATCTCGCAATCACTAACACTTATATAATACACTGAAATCGGAGCAGATCTTTGGAAGCTACGATGCCATTTAATAACTGACAGGCAGACAGAGAAAGGCATCAAAGTTACGTCAGTCCTTTACGATGGAAACGTAGATTTCGTGTGAATGTTTGCCTTATTAGAAAAAGATTCTAAGAAGGTCATAGTTCAAGAGCTAGGAGTAAAACTAAATTACATAGTAGTTTTGGATGTGGATTTAGTTAAACCTGGAAGCGCTTTACTGTGTTATGGATGTAATAGTGAAGGAGGAAAGTATTTGGTTATTACATTTATAAATTTTGATTTAGCTCGTTAAGCCCAAACCGTTTTTTAATGCACCTCAATATCAGTTACGTTACGCCTCGTAACGTTGCTTAAAATTATATTCGGGTATATATTGGGTTGCCCACTAAGTTTCCACCAGTTTATTATCAGATTTATCATATCGCATAATTAAATGTGTTTGGTATAATATTGAAAGAGGATGTTTTGTTCTACCGGAATCTACGTTTTGTTTTTTTGTTCCATATAATTTATGTTAATTTTCAGATCATTAAAATGGAATGCCAAGTTGAGAAAAACGAGCATTTTCGACACCTGTATCTTTTTAAAAGCTTTTATTTAGCTTGCAATGTTTGTTAATTTGTGTGGGTTAAATCTTGCAAGCCAGGGCTTAGCTTAGAACGACTTGCTCTTATCCAACGAAGTTTAATTTTTTCGTGTTGGCTCAGTGATAATGCATTTTTATGATAAGAATGATCTGATTGTACTCCCAGGATTGGCTCAAGTGTTGTGCGGAGTTTCGTTCAATACTGATGCAGAGTTGAGAGCTTGGTTGGATGAATTTTTCGAGTCGAAACCGGCTGATTTCTGCCAACTAGGTTCATAAAATCTTTTTGAACGTCGGGATGAAGGTGTAAATGCAGAATTCATTAATTAGTTGTTAATTTTAATTTAAAAAAACAAAATCAAATGGTCACTTAGCTGTCTACTAATATTTTCTATGTAGTGCATGGTCATTTTCTATGTATTTTGTAAGTATTAAATTACCTGTCTTACATTCAACTCATTCACAAAAATTATAGAACAGAACCCGCCTGTTCATTAAACTTCAAGAGGCGATATGGTTTGTGATCCGTTCACGAGATGTCACTCATACAATACGATTCTTTTAATTTAATACGGTAGCACACGAGAGATCGAGAGATATGAGGATACTGCGTCTCCTGCGCGTTCACGGGGAGATAGATAAATTAAATGTGGTTACAAATAATCATTTTGTACGATATCATCAAGGTATACGCGTAGTTAATTACGTTTATTTTTGTATAAGTAATGGATTATAGACGGGTTTCGAACCCGGGCCTCTTCGCAGACTGTCAACCGTCAAACTGACGGAACATTATAATAATAAAAACAATACTAAGTACTTTGCTGAGTCAATAATGTTGATGATATAATAATATGGAATGTATAAAATACACTGTGTAAGAATATTTACCACTACTACCAACTTAAATCTCCTCTATGAGACGTTAACCAAAGTCACATGCATAAAATTGAATGACAAAAAGTGTCTCATTCGATAAGGTAATTGCGGACAACAATCCGACAAACAGATTGAGATAGAATCGTCGAGTTCACACCCGACGGCCATTTAGGGCCGACGACACGATTTTTAAGTAGAAGCCGTGTATTAAGGACATTCTTTCATAGTCTAACTAATAAAATCCTTTTAAAAGAATAGACATTTTAAATTGTGTTCCTGTTACTACTGCTACTGTTCCTGTTACTATTAAGAAGTAAAATTATTAGTTCGTAAACCTTAAATAGTAAATAGTTATATCCTCTACCAAGATCTATAAATCTATATCTGTCATAAATAAACAAACCTTAATATATTCATACTTCCATACTAATATTTTCTGCGTTGTGGGTGAAATGCACTTAAAACTTCACAAATAACGACCAAGACCCGGGAACGAACATTGAACTGCCATACCATAAAACTAAATATTATTATCTGTCCTGGCTAGGACGAGCACAGGACGCCTCACTTGGCATACTACCAACTTGGCTATGGATTTGTTCAATCACCTGTATTTTACATAGATAAACAATATTTTTTCAGACATCTTATATTGTTTATGTTATAATTCTTTAAAAAAAAAACATTAAAGTCGGCTCAAAAGCGGCGAAGTGATCGCGTAACATACATACAAAAAGGACATACAGTCGAATTGATAACCACCTCCTGTTTTGAAGTCAGTTAAAAACTAAAAAACATATAAGTAATTTCCCGTCTGTGTGCACTTAGGTAGACTTTCAATACGTAGACAACCAATTTATCAGTGAACGTGTTAGGTAACGAATTGCGTTATCTATCAATACGTTTCTCAAGTGTACGTATATGAAATTAAAAGTACTGAATTTTGAATTGAACGTATTTTGTTTTACCATAGCATATTATAAATCTCCTCACAAACATGCACAAACAGACGAAACTAAGTTTAATTTCCAATCTTGCTTTTCATCTGGCAACATCGGCAAGCGCGGCCGCCGGCACGGGCCGCTAACGACCGCGACGTGTCCGCCGCGTCGCGACGTACGAAAGCCTCCGCTAACGAGCGATATCAGCGATCTATTCAAATAGCGCGTATAAATATTAATATCGAGCATTGAGCTGCATTACGTATTCACGAATTTGTTTAATGGAAACACTCGATTGTTGTCTTGTTTTTACTGTCGGAACGCTGGCTGCGATTCGCCTCGGGTCGTGGCACAGGGTGCACTTACTGTTTTTAAGTTAGTAGGTGCTACGGGATTGTAAGTGGGACGGTTTTTGCACGATTCGTTTGTGTGCTGACTGTACGTCAGTGACTTACAGTCCTACAGCTGGATCCGAGGTTTTGGAAGAATTTTATAACACTTCAGTAATGGACTATCAGACAAATGTTTAACATTAAAAAAGCCTGATCTATACTTTTAGTTGGTTTCCGCACAGGTGGCTTCTAGAACCTAACGACACGAAATGGCAATCAATTTTTAGCGACACATGGCACCTACCTACACCGCTGTGATGATGTAATGCGGATCCGCTATTTTATCACGAGAATTCCGCGACATATATGTGCGATTTAGAAATACGGTGTGACGGTGCGCTCAAAATAGAGACGTTATATGTGCGAACGGTTGCACAATACGATTCCAATAGGTAGATAAAGGCATTGTTCTACAAGTATTCCAGATAGCTCGAGCGGTGACGTCAGCCGCGCGGGCCGCAGCCGCGTGGGCGCACCGGCCCGATCACCTTGAGCGTTACATTTAATACTGCGATCGATAAATGGAAAAAGTCACGAGCGGCTCGCACGACGCGCGACACGACCCGTCGTGAGCGTCGCCGCGTCTAAACCGCCGCCGTCGCCGTCGGAAGCCGCGCGCCGAGCCAAATGATGCGGAGACGAAACGGAGCAGCCTGTATTACTACGCCTTACGAGTATTTGTTTTAGTAATGAACATTCCGACTTTTAAATAATAAAATTTATTCATAAGCCGGCACTTACCATATCTGAGTGCGGGCGGCCGTCCATATGTATGAGCGGTTCAGATATTCTTATTTATGGGTCTATGTCAAGGTCGCTCGCGGCGGTTAAGCGAGGCATCATCGCTTTGCATAATATCAAATTATTTATTCGCTCCGCGCTAAAACTGTCTGGTGTGTGTTCAATTTGTAATTCAAATAAATTCTTGGCATTATTCCCGCCTCATAATTGTAACGTGCGAGATTTTTTACTTACGGGTTTGATTGGAGCGGCGCGGGCCACGGGGCAGCCACGCGCCCGCCATTGTGGTTTCGGTGCTGATGTGGAATTGGCGGGAGATGTATCACGAACCATGTTCATTTCTAAGTGTCGTCTGGACTGTACTAACTCTATATTAGAATTAAAATAGCTACCATCAGGCATTCGTTCAAGAAATTGGCGCCAGGTTACGAGTGCCACTTACGAGTAGGTACCTACAATCTTCATTTTGTCATCAGTATATGGATGCGTGTGTGTTATATATTAACATAATATATACCTTACTCGTATTAAAATTTAACAACATTAAACAATTAAGTTATGTAGGTACTTATGTGTGTTACTCGATGCCTAATGAGGTTAATTTATGTATATAGGCGTAAACACATTTAAAAAATGGCGGGAAATATTGTAATGTATTAAAATATGCGGGTAGAACATTTTGGATACCAACGTTTTTTTTTGTAGGTTTAAAAATTTATTTCTCAACAGAATAACAATAGAATTCACTTACAGAGAAATAACAATTTGTAAAGTACGTAATATAACACACAGTGGGGGTACATGCAAAACTTAAACATCGTGGCTACATGAGTAGATAAATGTACAAACAAGGATTAAGAGAAGAGGTGACTGGAAGTGACAAGTCATTACGTTGCTTAATAAAACGAGTCTCGTATTGAACCTTCTTATGTTTAATTGCCAAACCCTTCAAAAACGTAGTTGTACAACGGGGCGCGGGGCCGCGGGGCGAGCCATGTATCGCAGCTCAAATAAACCTAATCATCTAAACCTCAGTTTGACATATTCATTATGCTGAATTAGTTTACTGCGTGCTCTAACACGTTACTTTATATTCACACGTGCGCGCGTATGTACATCAATGTTTCAATTGAATATCAAGTCTACTCCTCAGTGATAAAGTGTGGTTTGGCTTGGCGGCTCGAAGGCTTGGGATGTTTGTGTTCAGTAAGGCGCGCACAATTTGTGTGGAAGCATGGCACTCGGACTACGGACATACTCATTAATATTGTAAAGCGAGCTGATTTAAATCAATTGACTTAAATCAATACCCATATCCAGTTTATAAGCAATTGAGTAAAGATCAGCATTGAGAAAACTGTTGCGAATCAACGTTGATCAGTTGGTTATATGGCTGATGTTGTTGATGATGAATATAATTATTTGAATGTCGTGCGAAGTAAATACGCATTTTATAGTTTAGATATAAGTTAACGGTGCCGTTCAACCTTGCCGTGTGGTGACGGCCGAATAAAATACAGTGGATATAATTATCTCAATCAAATATTTCTCAATCACTTCTCTGGCAGGACCAGAGACCTTTTTCCTTGAGAGCAGAGACTGTGGTAGTAAGGGCTCTTAGTAAATAATAGTAATCGTCTAGTTAGTAATCGTTACTAATTGTCCTATTCATAGATGGTCAGAGATGAGATGCTACTTCTGAGGGCTGTGGTGGTCGCCTCTGGTATAAGTGTAACCGGTATCCACACCTTTCCGACCGGAACACAACTGTTGAAGAACAATTAATCCACGGCAAAAGTAGGTGTGGCGGTGGTACCGCCCCGTACTAACCGTATACAGGTGCACCTTTTTTTAAATTATGGTAACGTTTTGTTAACATCTTATTCATAATTAATTTATTGCAGTCATGCTTAAAATCTAGGTGTTACGGCTCCGGGATCTCATTTAGAACACACCGGTGCCTTCCCTGCGCAGTACCCAAAGGGCCCGTCCCGGAGGACTCCTAGTCCCCACACCTCTCTTGCCTTATGAGGTACGGCAGACTGTGGCTATAAGTATGCCGTCTTCCCGGAGTCGCACGTTATGATGGTAAAAGTTACATTTATTTTTCAAATCGTGTAAAATAATATAACGGGTACATTTACGCCATATTTGTTCCAAAAAACAAACTGTCACTAAAAAAATCCTTATCATTCAACAAAAGCGCGCGAAATTCACGTTACGAATGAAACATTTGAGGGTGGCGTTAATTTACACGACTTATAAACTACTAACACGAAAAATAAACAATTCGTCGATATCCTTCCCTTTTTTATTGCTTCCAAAGTAAAAACGGTACGAAGGCTTCGCGGGCGGCGGCGACGGAGAGGGGGGGCAACTGCAGGAGCGCTACTGCCTCTGACGTCGTCACAGTAGTAACCGCGCTCAACTCCCACCAGTCGCGCGCCTGCGCATACGCAGCCTTCGCGCCAAACTCAAATAAAAAAAAGCAGATAACGCATCAACTTGCATATCAAACTATTAGTGGATTACAGTGCAAAAACTACACACGAACAGTGCGATCAAGTGATACCATTGCTAAGTGAACATTGTAAATTGTGATAGTCGTGACGGCAGTACTTTGCGCTCGCCCGTGTCCATTAACTGTTTTATGGCCTGTACAGTGTCTATTGTTGTGTGCGCTTCCACTAATCTCCTATTCACCTGTCCGCAGCAGGGTTAGGCTGTGAAATGTGACAAAAAGTTGCAATGAGCGACCATTGTGCCTCCTGTACCGCGCGCACCGTCCGTTGGTAAACCTTGCGGGTTGTCTACCTGACTGCTGAAGGGTTGGAGCTGTCTGCAGATCTGTCGGGCAACCCGTCGCCTTGTGCGTATGATTTTTTATCGACCACGTAACACGATACGGCGGATGTGGAATAAATTGGGTACGCACGGGGTGCGCTTCAAAGCGCGTCGCTACCTGTTTTATCGCCATGTGCATGATAGATGCGTAGATTAGAATGCATGTTTATTATTGTTTTTTTTGCCTAGATACCACCCAAGAAAGAAGATACCATAGACAAACAATGGCTCGCCTAACGGTCTGCGGTTGGCTCTATTGTTTTGATTTATAACGGCATTTACTCAACACTTTGCCACTGGGTTTTGCAGCAATTATAATTATCAGTAGTCGCATTGTAGGCTTGGGAAATCATTATGAGATAAAGGCTTAAGTGTTAAGCTTTTACACTAATTACTTTACGGTTCGGTGGTTGTGTAACCATTTAAATAGTTAGTGTCTGTTTATAT
Source organism: Dalla quadristriga (assembly GCA_018245335.1). Lineage (NCBI taxonomy): Eukaryota > Metazoa > Arthropoda > Insecta > Lepidoptera > Hesperiidae > Dalla > Dalla quadristriga. Next base: position 332 of record DWLO01002213.1, on the reverse strand, counting down.
AGCCTTAGTTACTTAGTTATTTGTACGCATGTTAATTTCTAAAGTGCGTCGTATCTACACGTATCTGACGACGTTAGGCTGCTTGGGACTGTTAAGCGCAGGGTGAGATTCGATTCCCGGGAGAGCGTAATGAATGCTTTTTACATTGGCATGCATGCAGCATGCAACTGCCCCTCCCCCTCTCCCCCCTCGATATACCCATGTGCGTACGCACTGTTAGAATAGAATAAAATATAAAGCTACGTTTAATCTACTTTAGTCTACTTACCCTGATGCCCTGTTTTGGGGCGAAACACCTGTTGGTGGCGGTATGTATGTAAGACATGTAAGTG
>DWLO01002212.1:0-13002 GCA_018245335.1 Dalla quadristriga | reverse complement strand
TCAGACGGTACTTTACGTTCGACCGTTTAGAGTCAACTTACCCTGATGATGCCCTGTTTTGGGGCGAAACACGTGTTGGTGGTGGTATGTATGTTGGTGTATATTTTCACTGTGCATGTGCATAGTTTCATATATGGGAGGGATGGAGGTGCTTTAAGCATGAAAGTATACACCATCATACGTTTTGCCCGCGGATTGTTGCAACGTAGATTGAACGCAGATTTAATACAAACTTAAAAGGACTAAATTAAATTACTATTACCATATTTTTTGAAAAAAGATTAACATAGTAACTTAAATGCTTAGAAAGTGAAGTCTGGTTGCTTATATAATATATATTTACAATATATAAAAATGATAAATGCTTGCAGGTAAATTTAGTTCCCTGAGATAACTTTTTACACTACTTTTCAGTAGCTATTCTCACCTCAGTGACCATAATCAGTTTGTGGATTGCACAGTTAATTGAACCGCACAAAGGTCGATTCTCTAGCGTAAGAGAGTTGACAATGAGAGAACATTGTTCAGTAAGTATTACAAATAAAAAGAATCATTTACTTTTTCTTAATGGGGCACAATCAATGATGAAAATGGGAAAAGAAAATATTTCATCAAGTAACCGTATTTTCAACCGGATACTTTTTCGATTAGCTAAGCTAAGCCTAAGCTCCTATAAAATGTAATATACAAAATAGATTTTAATTCTTTGGACTTGTTGCTAAATAAATTTAAATAAATTTATTCTTAGGTGTATTTCCCTCAAAGCAAGTGACAATTTTTAATCCACAACAAAAAAATATTTATGAAATAATCATAAGATGTATCGCAATAACAATAGAAACTAGGGAATTAACAACTTTTAAATTTTGAACAGTCATTATTCTATTTTTAAAAGGAATATAGTACCTGCGCCAAACGTAATGGCCGCTCTGAATTACGCTCCAGTTGATACTTGAGCATGTACAGTCGAGACGACAATAATTTATACGGATATGACAAGTGTGATCGATTGTTGTTGTACTACGATATTACTCTCTCAATAAAACTACTCAATAAAATATTTGTGTAAATGTGCTCGTTTATAAACAAGCACTTACTTTACTTACTTTGATTACTTTTCCTACTTATATTAATGATATACTTAATGTATTTGTATGTATTAACGGTACCGAGGCTCAGGCGGTAGTAAATGCAGGGTATGAGTGTGTAAGTACCAAAACCTTTTTTATTAATTTCAATATGTACCTACTATAATATAAGTAGTAAATAAAATACATTTGAATGTTTATACACAAAAATTAAACAATGAAAACCAAAACTTAAATTATCTTTCTGAACTCGACTGTATTTTGGCTAGAAATCGCGCGCCCGCGCGCTTTTTCCCAAGAATTTGCGTATTGCGCAGCACCCTGCGCGTAGATCAGAGCGGGCATAAAGTTTGACGCGGCCTGTACACAAACTTTAGACCATAAAAGTCATACCAACATTTTCACTAGTTTTAAGAGTCAACATTTGTTACTGACAAGGTAGATTGCCACGCATATTAAAACTAATTTATCAGGCAACGGTGACTATTTCTGACGCTTTTAGATTGGTTGCTAGTCCCGTTCCTTTTTTTTAACTGTTGTTGTATAACAAAAAAAAATCTCAATGGAGAGCATACAATATTATTAGAAACATAGTTTGTGCCAAAAATTTTACATTACAACGGGACATTTGTTTTTTATTGATTGTTCATTATTTATTATTATATATTACGTTTTAAATATCCATTGTTGAATACACTGTCTAAGTTAATACACAGTATGATACTGAGCAGTACCCATAAAATAGAAGCATAAGAAGTTAAGTTTCGTGATAAATATTTTAGAAACACTTAATGTACGATTATAAGATCAGATAAAGAGTATAATAATAATGTTATAATACATCAGTAATATACACCAAACACTCGCCAACATAGTTACTATTTATTCTAAAGTTATTATCAAAAATTCTTTTACCGATAATTAAGTAAAGTAATCATGTCCTTCTATATTCGAGCAGAGTAAGTTATAAATTACAACAATTATAACACCGCCAATATTAAAAAGATACAACACTACCAGTAATAGAGAATACAAATACATTATTATAGAATGATATTCATAAAAACTATATTATACAAAAAACATTTTATCAAAATTAGGTTTTAGTTCATTTAAGTATTTTTTTAAAGTAATACTATTACATTTTTAAGTATCATTAATTTTTAATCTATATGAAACACTGATACATGACTGTATCCATTTGCCAAAAATGTTATTCAAATGGTATTATACGTTAGAGATGGTACTGGAATAGTCTTACAGGGTAACTTTGGAAATAGCACAAACATAAATATATAATCGTAAAACATATAAACAACGTTTTTCATACTGATTTAAAAAAAAAAAATCTGTCAATAATATAAATTCATAAATCAGTCCGAAGTGAAATGCGTATTTGCGGACCACCGAGTGGGAGGCCGACAAAGCTTTAACCTTCCATTGCTTGAAAATAAAACGGCAACTATCGAAAATATCTAAGTACATGGAGTTAATATTTAAGTTTAAACTTATGAAATGTCAAATATGTTTTACTGGAAACAAACATACTTAACTTTTAAAGTTTTGGGGTTAGGCGGAAAATAAGTTACATAAGAGAGATAGCTCGAGCTATCAAAACAGTGATTGAATACTAATTGAGATGCAAGGGCGTGCTCCCGTTAAAAGTGAAATTTGATTAAACAAGTAAGCGATGACTTAACATACAATTGAAATGCTACACAAACACTCAACTCAGCAACAAACGAGCCGAGTGCTTTGTATTCGAGACAGTGTACATAAGTGTGCAAGTTGCATCACGTGTGTTGCATTGCTCTTTACCTCTTTACATAGTATGAGTAATTGTATCGACTATCGAGGGCTGCGCAATGTTGCTTCAGCAAATACATTTTATCTGCTGTTCCTTGAAGCTTCGCTCGCATACGTATTGTTATTTTTCCATACACATTTGAACACCAGCTTAAGCTGTCATTACCAGACTGAAGAATATAACAAAATAATCTTTTCGAAACATCTATTATGTTAACTAAATTTACATTCAAATTAGACAATTTTCAAGGTAAACTAAGGTTAACCTTGAAAATTGCAGATAAACACATTTTATTGTAGACTTAATTGTATGCTACAACATTCCAAGTAAAAAATAAGTGTCTTTTCATTATTAGGAGGCATGACTTCTTGTATAAAACTTTACCTACTATGGGATACAATAAGAAAAACAATGTGAACACACGTGGTATGTAATTGGAATGGTTCAAGTTTTGCTATATTCTTCCGGTTATTAATCTTACACGTGATCAATTACAGTGGTGCTGTTTTAATAGCGGTAGTTTTTTGTAACTTTTTGTTGTTAATATTATTTATATTTAAGTATCTAAATATTGCACGAACGCCACGGCAAGTTTTTAAAATTTTCAATTGTGACTATAAGTTTAAAGCTTAAAATAGGGTTTATGATTTAGGAGTTTTTTTTCTATTAGTATTATGAAATAAATACTTACCAATTTTATTTAATCTAAGTACTGGTAAAAAAGTAAGAATGATTGGAATGTGTTTAGCGACGGTTGCAAAAACAAAACTCGACTAAAGCCTTACGGCGAGCCTATGCAAAAAAAACGGTCATCTTCAGTCAATTATACTTACTAGGTACGTACTATAAAGATTAATGTAATCTTTTTATTAAAAACGAAATAAACTGGGCAAGATAATAATTTGTCAAAAATCTCTAAATAATAGCTTTAAAATAGTAGGTACAAAACGTATATTTAATAAAGTTAAGTATATAAAATACACTTAATATAGAAAATTACTGACTCCTAAAATGTTATGCTATGGACCATTTTCTACAGGAACTCTTTCATTTATCTGACTTCCTTTTTTTCGTAACTGGTAATTACAGGCAAATATCTACATGTTTTATTTTATTTTTAATTAATGATCCATAGCATCTTTTTTAAAAGTTCGTACCTTATTCACTTAAAAATAAATGTCATTGTTATGTACATAAAATTAAATGTTGTGTTTACATCAATTTTCATGTCTTAGACGACACAAACTACTACGTGTTGATATTTTGTGAATATAAGTACATTTTAACACTGAAATATACATGTACATTTACATACGCTAGCTAGCTATTATCTGGGAGCCTCAAATATTTTGTAAAATACTTTGGAGTCTGCGGGTTATCACATTAGATTACTTCAATACTACTTAGGTATGCATATTTACCAAATACGGGTGACGCGGTCAGTCGGTGGTCGCGAGCGGGTAGTTAGGCGGCAGGGCGCTCAGGACCTCCTTAGACAGTTCCTTGTAAGTCATCTCCATTTGATTCCTCACTTTAGTTATGAGATCTGGGACGTCTTCCATCGTGAGTCCTATGGTTGGAACTGGGTCCAGGCATTGAATTATTGCGTGACCTGTAATTAATTACAGGCACAATTGCATAGTGTGAACGATAGTTTGGTAATGCGTGAGCAGTATTTTGTGTGTCCTGGGACTTTGGACTTAAAGTATGTTAGATCCATGAGTACAAGACAAAAAAAGGAAAATTTGGTATACTTCTATATAACTAATGTCTCAGTCATGACAATTATTTCTGGTCGCACGTTATTATTCTGTCGTAGGAAACAACATTGAGAAATAGTATGAAGAATTATGTATGATATAAACTGTTCTGTTATAATTATGCAAGAGTTTATGCAGAATTTCAATGCCATACGTACCTTTATTGAAAATGTATTTCTTCCTGTTGATAAAGTAGTAGGGAGAGAATACAACCGGTACGATGGGTACTTGGGCGGCCACAGCTATGTTGAAGGCACCTTTCTTAAAAGGCAGCAGTGTCGTGAAATCTTTGTTTCTCGTGCCTTCTGGAAAAACCCAGATTTTGACCTGAAATTAAGATAAATTGTATATTGTAGCGCGGGTAAAAATGCTATTGTAATAAAATGTTTGCCTTCGAAATTGATGGCATCAATGGCCGTACGCCCGCGGGACCCCGAGTACCCACGCGTCGCGACACTGCCTACAACCTGCGGGACACGCACGGTGCACGCCCGCGTGTCCATAGTGAAGAATAGTATTAGCAGCGCTAATTGACGCGGGCGCATGCGACGGGTCTTCAAACGGACTTGTTTCTCCAAAATAGTTGAGCGACGTCGCGACGTGACGCGCCAAGGGTCACGCGCATGGTACGATGCATTTCGAATTTCGATACGGAGCGCGTTATAGTTGCAATGCAATCGCGCCCAGTATTATGGGACATGGCGAATGAAATATACAAAGATAAAAATGCCTGCCAAAAAGCATGGATTTGTCCAGGCAAGGTTGTTGCGCCAGCGCAACAATACACGCTCGAGGCCAAAATTGTACTAGCGGCGTTGCAAAAAGCCCGTGGCGGGTTCCACGCCCGCGTCGGGCGTCCGGAGCGGACACCCGCTCCGTGCCCCCGCGCAAGTTCTAGCGAACCGGCGCAGGCGTTCTACATCTCTTGTATTAGCTTGTTCACTGTTTTCTCAGTTTTAATTGTCCCCGCATAATTGTGTATGTGCTTTTTGTACAATAAAGTTTTTATAACGCAAAACTAGTTCCTCTCATAATATTATTAAAATGCAAAAAAACGTGTAATCTGTGGATAAAGTGGAATAATACCGAAGTTAATGTTTATAGACATTTATTCTCAAAAAGACATGAGTCACTTCCATGAGAAAATAACAATAGTAATATGTACATCAATAATAACGTTCGTCATTTAATATGTACTCATTTAACGCATTCGTATATATTTTAAAGTGAGTACTCGGTAATGATATATTGAGCTAATTTGGTCTTAATCTAATGAATAAATAAAATTGGACTGACTCTCTGTGATATTAAAATATAGGCCAATAATAAAATAGAGTATGCTGTTTATATGACACCAACATAATCAACCATTTTTAGATGTTCAGTCTGCAGTTTTTTGCTCGCAAAAAGGCTCGGAAACCGCTCAACGGATCTTGATGAAATTTTCAAGAATTGTAGAGGGTACCTTGTATGTATCTACGCGAAAACTACGTGTGGGACATGTGTCTTCACGCAAGCCTTGCAAATGACCGGGTCCAATTACATATTATTATAATTTTTCGATATTACAATTACATCATTTCATAACAGATTATTTCAATTTATGTGTTTTTGATTGATGAAAGTCATGGCTAGAATAGAATGACTATGAAACCAATTTATAACCAATTTGAGATATGCGATAAAATACTATTATGTCAGCAAATCCTAAATTGTAGCGGCCAATTTGAATGTGGGAAGTTCTAAAGTTACAATATCACGACATGTCTTAATCTTAGCTGCTACTGATTAGTCGCAGACTGCAGGGCACGGGTCTCTCTTAAAAGTTGAGGAGGTAGTACTCCATCACGTAAGAAATGGGGGACTGCTCCACCAACAAATAAAATAGAATACAAAATTCTAGAGTGTTGGCAGTTTTTAGGCCGCCCGAAGGCCTGGAAAAGGCTTAAGTTTAACGTCTGATATCTAACTGTTATAGCACTCACGGCAGAGCTAAGCATCCGATTTATTAGCTCTGTTGATTGTGTAGCATTGACAAAGTCCAGGTCCATATTCTGTACCTTCATTCATGGAATGGGTTCCATACGGCTTGGGAGCCGTGATAGCCCAGTGGTTAAGATTCCGGCCGTTCTGAGGTTTAAACCTCTCGATTTTTCGGAGTTATGACCGTTTAACGCGACTAACCAACACTAGATTTAACAGTGGAGACAACTCGGTGACAAAATCTGCTTGCCTGGAAATTTTCCACGATGTTCACAAAGGGGTATGAAGTCTATCAACCCGCAGTTGGCCAGCGTGGTGGACTATAGCCTAACCCATCTCATTTTGAGAGGAGACCCACGCTCACAGTGGGGAAGTGATAATTCTTTTACCTTATTCTTGACCATGACTTCGGAAGTAATGTTGAGCTGCTTATACGCGTCCTTGGAGTTGTTCCGGTCGATAAACACGACACCCGCTAAGTACGCAGCTAGTCCAAACGGCCACACGTAGAATATCTCCTTCCTCGCTACCGCGGTCATTTTTCCAGCAACATGCCAAATGTTGAACAAACCTGAAATACAAAAATAATTTTCGTGCCAACACGCTCAGATAAAACTGACAGGACTGCTTGCGTAGGTGCACCTGTGCTTGCCGTGTCTTAATTGACCGACAAAGTTTAACAACTTATTATAAGAGTTATTTTAAACATGCAATTACACTTATATACTAATTTTTGCTCTCCTCTGTGTCACTCTAACTTAGTTAGAGCAGAAATCAGCAAAGTATGCACCGATTACAATATTAATTAAATCTATTTTAGTCTCATTTAGTAGCCTTTATTTATTGTAATGTACATATACCACTGCATTAACAAGTTCAACCAACGTTTTGCAAGGTAGCATCAATTTAAATTATTAGTTTTGTAAGGGCACAACTAGATATATTTAATGTTATTATATCTTTAAAATTCTTGTGTGTGTCTTTTCTACCACATATAAGCAACATTGTGTGTCCGCGACCCGCACACAGGGAACCCTTTTGCAGGGGTGTGAGTGTGTTTATTATTTATTATGAATGCTACTTACCAAGGATGTCAATAGATGATTGATGGTTCGATACAATTACTGCACCTCTGTCCTCAGCTAACACTTTTCCATTTCGCAGATGCCATTTTACTTCTATGATTTTGGTTATATTCTTAATAATCTGTGTTGGAACTCTGAAACAGAAATTAGACATTCTTTATTCAATCCTTAAAAGCAATCAGTTCTTAGCTAAAGAATATGGTCGTAACTCGTCTCATTCCCGGAGGATACTCGTGTTGTTTGGTACATGAAATATTATAGGGTATAAACATAGGATTCAAAATCTAGCATCATTAGCATGTTATCACTAGCCCAATAAGCAACACAGGTCTTCTCTCAGAATGAGGCAGGTTAAAGTCACAATCAACCCTTGTGTTGGCCTATTGGCAGACATTACATTTCCTTTGTACAACATGGTCTCCAGTGTGCCCTTGGACTGAGATAGCTGAGTGGTTAATACTGCGGAATTATGTGCGTTTTAAGCAATTAAATATTACTATTACAGTGAAGGAAAACATTGCAAGGAAACCTGCACCTGAGAGTTCTCCATATTTCAAAGGGAACTAAAGTCGCCTACCCACATTTGGCCAGGGTGGTGGACTATGGCCTGAACCCTCCTCATTCTGAGAAGAAACAGGCTCAGAAGTGGGCCAATGACATATTGTGATGTGCAAGTCCCCCAAAATACTTTCAAGTGCTATTTTATTTTATGCACATGAAGGTTTAAAAGTCAAATGTGTGTTTGCACTCACTGCCTTGACTTAGCCAGGAGGCAGAAATCTTAATCAATATAATGAATATAAAAAGCCATGTCCAGACTGACTTATTCATCAACACCCAGCTCAAGATGCTGAACTGGAGGTTTGAAATTTTGACAGCAAGTACCTTTTATAACTGAGACATCTACAAAGAAAATTACATCTCTAACAAATAGTCAAATAAGGTGAAACCAATTATTTAAGTATGTATGGAAAAAACTATTTCTATGCTGGCAAAGCTGCGGGGATCACCTAGTCTTATGTGGAATCAAAACTATATAACTTTAAGAAATTGTTAGTGGGGTCAAGTAAATATTGGACGGTTGCAATTTTCAATAGAGGAAATGTTATATGGATGCTTTAATAAGCTTACATAAATCATGGAACAGCAGTGAGGGGTAGCCAAGTGTAACAAAACCAAACACTTGTTGCTTGTAGTTAAATACACAGATATTATTACTATTTCCTTATCTTATCTATCTACCTATCTTAACATTTTTGTAAGGGTGCACTTAGCAAGGGTTTTTTCACCTAGTCGGTATTTTCTAGTAGGTAGAGAAATTAATTAAAAAATTTAAACTAAGTCTGCTTGTTAATTTTGTAAAATACTATTTATAACATAATAACAAACCTTAACTCTACATAAAATATTATAGTATTTGTATTATTGAATTCTAGATATAATCCTAAAAAGGTGAGTACAGAACGTAAATATGCACAGTATTTTGTTAATTAAAAATACTCACAAGATATTCTTGACGTTTCTTGGGTTGAACACAGAAAATGGTATTGAAATTAATCCAATAATCGATGTCCAAATGTAAAAGATGAGAAATTTTGACTGAAACTTTACATAATTCGGCGTCTCTGAAAACAATTGTTTCAGGACGTAGGTTGTTACACAAATCATCAGAATATAAACTATTTTGTCCCACATGTTGGCTTAACGCAAATTGTTCCTATAAATTATAAAAATTGCGAGACGCGCCTGTATAAACACTTTAATTAATCACATCAAAGCACAATTTATTATTTCTTGCTTTCTTCAGTTATGTTTATGTACGATATTGTGTCTTATTTATATAATCAAACACTTGAGCAATGTTTATTCATATTTATTTTTAATACATATTTTAAACCTAAAATATAATGTTGACTAGAACGGAAATACAAGATACAAACGACCGACGCACAACAAACTAACAAAGACTACGGTACGGAATTGCGGCGGATCCGGCGAAACTCCGCGAAACTCACGACGGTTGAAGGGTTGAAGTGCTGTCATTGGTCATTAACTGGCATGAATGTCATTCTGACATTTACGCATCAGAATACATTTATAACAGATGACATAATACAGAATTAAGCCATAGACAAAAAAATTAAATGCTGCAAGCTGCAATCAAAGTCATTCTGTGTATTGGCTTAAAGTTATTAAATCATTAATATTAAACTCGATAAAAATATTTTAACTGAGAATGAAGGAAAAAAGAGGGATTAAAAATGAGGGATCATATTAATGATCCATCATGTTCGATGTCCGGATGTTTTGTTTGATTTATTTAAATTATAAACAATCAAACAAAACAGCAGGTCTCCAGCACAACCCGAGCAGATACTTGGTCATTAGAAAGTCTCCCGGCGAAAAAGTGTTTGTGTTGTTAAGCACACTAAAGAGGGTGTGGATACGGGTGTGCATGACGATACGTACCTTACTTAGTAGCGCAGCCCATCGTCGCCCCGATGATGGGGGACTCGACCGACTAATTATATTAATTATAGTCTAATTGAATCGAATTTACTAAACGTAACGTAGTCTCTACTGACGAAGGTCATCTTTATTATAAGACGAGGCTTTTCCCGCGGCTCCCCCTGTGTCAAATTGCCTTATCTTATCACAGGAACCGTGCATTTTTCCTTTCCAATATTATTAAAAACAAGTAGCACCTCTACTTATTTAAATTATCTGCAATATGTATAGTTACATATCTAATCGAATTATAATATCTATATAGATCGAGCGGTCCTTGTAGGGCAATAACCGTGTATTCTTGTACCTACTATCTGTTATAATGCTTTAGTAACTGCACGGCTGGTGGCTTAAAGTATAAGTAATGTTGTATTTATGTATTATACGGGCTTTTACCCGCGACTTTACGCATATAATGTGGCTATCGCGTTAATATTTTAAGCCTTTTTCAGAAAGCAAGTGTCAGTGTTAAGCAATAAAGAAGATTTAAACATTTTTGTTTAAATTGAAATTTGATAAAAGCCGCTTAGGCAAAACCTGGACTCCTCGGTGGCCATTCAATGTCGCATCGATGAGTAATGATTCTGCCGTGAATAATTCATGTATGCTAGCAGGGCAAGCGAGTGTCATGGCTGAAGTGCATGTGGCACCAGTCACAGTAACAGCACTGGGCGGTCGTAACTAATTATCTCATATAATAAGAAATGAAATGAAATCGTTTATTTCGACAGAAGATACACAAGGGGCACGAATGTCATAAAACAGTAGTAAAATAAGTTATATTTAAGTAAAATAAAATTACATTACCTTAAAATTAGTTACCCACTGATATTGAAAATTGTATCCAATCCTATGGCAAACCCTAATGTCACGATACAATAACAATCTATGTTACCGGCTTTAAAAATTATAATACGCACTTAACCTACTTAATCTCAAGGATGTGGGTGGTAGTTACTGTCCGTCATATATATATAGAGAAGTAGGTACCAGCAACATCTCCTTTTGTTAAAAAGTCTCGGTTCGAAGGGCTGGCAGAAACTGGCACACTAGGATTTTAAATTGTTTTCTGGAGCAACGTGTCCGTGACCACCATCGGATAAGTAGTGCCCTGTGATAGTAAATTCTTTATAATGAAACTACTTACGATAAGTTTATTGATCTTTTGTCCCCGTTTCAATGAATGTAGGTGTGTACCTACCTAACCTACTTACATAAATTATCTATTGTTTAACTTTTTTTCCTAATTTCCATTTTGTATAAGTTTAATGATTAAATTTTACGTTGAGTTATTTGAAATAAGACTGCAGTGGAAGTATCTTAATATTTATATTGTATCAATTCGCAATTATTAGGCACATAATTACGAAAAAATATATTTACTTGCCACTTATATCAAAAAATAATTAACGTTAGGCAGGCAACATTATAAGTATATTATGTCAAAAAGACTCTTTAATATTATCCTATAGTTGTGTGAGGGTAGTCAGACGGTAGAGCGCTGAGCACTTCTTTGGAGAGTTCTTTGTACTTGCTTTCCATAAGGTTCCTTACGCGATCCATTAGTTCGGGTACGTCGTCTCTACTGAGTCCTTTTGTTGGTATTTCTTCTAGGCATGTAATCACTACGTGTCCTGTAACAGTGATAGTCCATCTTACTTCTTATCGTATCTTACTAATATTATCGATGTGAAAATTACTTAAATTTAAAATACTTCAGTACTAAACCATACATCTGATATTCATAGATTTTGGTAGAAAGGTAGTTAAGTCATAGGATACTCTTGATCCCGAATAAATGATAAGTTTAACGCGGACGAAATCGCGGTTGACAGCCAGTAATAAAAAAATCTAATCTTACTTTCTGAAACGAATCCATCATTATCCTAATCATCTAACCATCACGGGCAATTGCAATTTCCTGTCTTGATTGACACTCGACGCGCGACCATGAACCCTTCCGAAATGTGTTGTTACTCGTACTCGTACCTTTGTTAAAGATGTTCCTCTTTGCGTTGATGAAGTAGTACGGCGAGAATACGACAGGTATGATGGGGACTTGTGCTGTGACAGCCATACTGAAGGCCCCTTTCTTAAACGATAACAACTTCGTGTAGTCTTTGTTCCTAGTTCCTTCGGGAAATAGCCATATCTTGGTCTGCAAATAGCAAAATACAGTTATTAATTCGATAACGTTAAAGATAATGATAACGAATAAGAGTAGAGTTAATCTTTGCTTCAACGATCGGAATAAGATGCAAGGCCTTCGTTATCAGCTCCAACCCATTATCACAGCCTATATCTTTTTTTTACTGTGCCATTATCATTCCACTGTTGGGGTGTCTCCTAAGTGAGATAGGTTGCCACAGTCTACTGGCAATTTGACGGGGATTGATCCAGTCAATAAAACGCTTCCTTATTGATTATTTATAAATAAGTATCTAACATAAAAAGGGGCGACGCCTTTTTCAGGCAATGATTACGACTGATAAGATAAGATGCCTGTAACTCTTTTGACAACAATTTAGTAGGATAGATACATTTAACCCTGTGTTCAATAATTAAGATAAAGTATATATTTTTCTTAGTGATGTTATTGAAGTGGAGTATCATGTCTCCTGGGGGTGGATAAGCTATAAACCTTAAACTATTGTAACTACTACATTTGTATACATATTGTAACTACATTGTTGCATTGTTTATCGGGTCGCACCCTAATATTTAGGTAGTGTTCTTAACAATCGAATATGCGGCAGTCTGTAACTACTCGT
>DWLO01002211.1:0-13003 GCA_018245335.1 Dalla quadristriga | reverse complement strand
GGCTCTTATAATATTTTTGCTTTTTAGGCAAACAAGTACACCTCCAAATTTAAAAAAGAAAATTATGTTATACTGGCGTTGGTGATCAAAATATTAATTCTGTATGGTTTGATATCAAATGAAAGGCCGAGACTCGTCCATCCACTAAACTGTTAACCGAAGTTCCCTAATTAACATAAACCTCACGTATATAACTTAAGGTACACGACTCCTGCCAGGTTGTTTACCTCTACCAAATATTTAAATTGATTTGTTGGTAACGTTAGTATACATTTTTAATTTCATTACGAAGATAATACATTTAGTGTTTATAGATTCGAGTGAGACAATCACTTTAACTTTGTCTACATTGATATTGCGTAGAATTCGATACTTTTTTGATCCACAGAAATTTCTTTTCATGTAGGTAAATTTGTTTAAAATCAAATCAAACATATTTAATCGCAAGACAATTTGGTTGGTTAGTTTACAATGCAAGTTTTAGAGTTGCAATAGGTATAAGACACGTAAAATGAAAATAGAATTGAAATTCGCATGTTTATGTAAATTTGATTTCGCCATAATCAAATTTTGATAGGTACGAATTCACGAAAATTTTAACATTGAATAATGCAATTTTGCTATGACATGGAAGGTGTAATCTTCCCGAAAATTGTACAGCGGTTAGAGCCTACCTGAATGCAATTTTTATGTGTATTCAGAGAACTTACGATAGATTAGATTATGGAACGACGAAAATACTATTTCAAAAAGGTTTTACATGAACACAGTATAATTGAAAACGATGTGTTACAATCTTCTCGACCAATACTCCTAGTATTTGTATGCTAATACTTTATAATAATAATTCATAATTCATTTATTGCAGTCATGCTTAAAATCTACGTCTTACACTTGGGCTAGTGTTTGCATGAACCCTGTAAGGACATGCCCCTGTAGAGTAACCCCCTACAGTCTACAGGGTTACTCTATTAGATTATTTAGAAAGGATGTCAAGTTAATTGTCATTTCATAATTGTCACATGATACCTTGGTTAATATTATTAATATATCAAAGTGTGGATTTGTGTATAAGTGTGTGTGTGAAAGAAAGTATTTGTGCACGAGTGTTATTATATTATTAAGCCAGTATTTACATCAAGCCAGTGTGAGTATGATGATGAAAGAAAGTACAAGATATGAGACGCCACATGTCTGTCGACGGCCGTTGACCATTTGCAGTTCCGGGAACACACGGTCTCTAACAAGAGACCTTGGGTACAAAAGTTGGTTATCTTGTCTCATATTGAAAGCGGATGGCTCGGCTCAGCTAAAATTAATCAAATACAGGTTCTCATATAGGTCACCGGGATAGTCAATTTTGCTTTAGTACCCATTTGGTGCAGTATTAAGAGGATACCTGATTGAAAATGAAGCGGTCGGCTCACGGACCAATCACAGGGGACTTTGGAATTTATAAATGACTATGCAACTATTTTGTGTACGTAAATTGTGAGATGGGTATAGTGAGCGCGCGCTGTAAATTAATCAACGTAAGCACCAAACATATTTTTTATTTTTTTTCCTATAAATATTTGACGGATTGAAAAGAAAAATTTGGATCATTTAAAAATCATAACTCACTGAACTTATGTGTAAACATATAGAAATTAGAAAATAATAGTCGACTTAAAAAAAAAATTGTCGACCAAATGTCAAGACAAGTACTTACTTAATCGTGATTTCTGTTTTGTAATACCAAGATCATATAGTGAAGAAACATTTAAACCAAAATTATGTTCACAATCCATTACAAATTAAGAAACTCATTTTCTGAATTCGGACTCCGAAGTTTAACCAAAAAATGTTCAGCAAATATTCAATAAATTACCTTAGACTCTTAAACTAGAAGAAACACACAGGTCATTTAAAACCAAATTAAAATCCCTGCTTATAAATAAATGTTACTAGGTATTCCATAAAAGAGTTATGGATGATAAAATACAGACCATGTATTTTAATAACCGACTCAAAAAACCACAATTGACAAAATTAATAATATAATAACACTCGTGCACAAATACTTTCTTTCACACACACACACTTATACACAAATCCACACTTTGATGGACCTAGATTTTAAGCATGTCTGCAATAAATGAATTATGAATTAAAACACACCATAAACCGCGGTATCACCTTAAACATAACTCACAGATATTTCAATAAAGGTCATCTCGACAGTCAACGCTCATCTAGGTCGATGAGAGGTATAATAACCATCAAGGCCGAATGAAGAGTTGTAGTTTAAGTAGTATATTGTATTTACTATTGATATTTTAGGTGAACAAAGTACCAGTAAGTCCAAATTGCATATCATACATAGAAAAATTACGAATTGTTCTCGCCCTTTTTCCCTATCAAAAACTAGGTATACGAAAATTTTACATGTCCAAAGTGTCCGTAATTTTATTGTCAAAAACATTAATGAAACACATTTTTCAAATGTATATCTAGACTTTTACCATCATTGACAATCTTAAACAATGTTTGCGTGTGTTGTCATCACGCTTATACGGTTATACCATGAACAAACTAATTTGTCTATGGTTATACTCAGGAGTAGCAACGGATTGCAAAGGCGTCAGTAGCACTATTACGAGTTAAGCGCACAGCCATCGGCGATTACGTTAGCGTCAATACGCGAGCCAGCTGTCGAAAACATAGCGCGGTATTAGTATTTATAATATATTTTATTTATTACACTTTATTGTATACCAAAATAATTTAAGTTAGACCTTATTGTAAGGCATAGTATATAATTAACAAAGGCGGTCTTATCGATAAGCAGCGATTTCTTCCAGACAACCATATTGTGAGGAGAGAAAGAATACAGCTATGAATAAGGTAGGATGCACAACAAAAAATGAGATGAACTAGAGGAAGCAAAAGGAAAGAAAGCCAGAAATCGAAGATAACAAATTGAGTTAAGGTTGAAAGATACAAAGATACATATTTAAAGTCAGCCAAGAGCTTGCCACACTTTAATAAATAAATAAACGCTTACACACTTACACCCCCGGACTAGGATTCCCTATGTTTCGGGTGGCGGACACATCCAGAAAACACAACACAATATAACGCCCAAGACCCGAGTACAATTACACTTACATTTATTTGCTAAATAAATGTCCGCCCCGGCCGTGGATCGAACCCGGGACCCACGGCTCGTCAGGCAGGATCACTGACCAACGCGCCGCCGAGTCGTCATACTTGACCCAACACTGTCCAATTCATACTTCGTTCATATAAAAGCATTGATAAGTTGGAAAAGTAAATGAGCGCCAGGCTGCCAGCTGATATAATTAAGGGCCATTACCTAATGAGGGCGTCCGTAATTTCTCCCGAGCGGTAATGGACGAGGAAAACGCAACTACTAAACGCGAATGCATAAAGCTCCTGCTGCTAGTGACGTCAGTCAGGGTCACTGACCAACGCGCCACCGAGTCGTCAAAGTCGTCAATAAGTAGTCTAATTATAATCCAAACTGTCAAATTGACTACTACTAAGAATGTGTCCAATCACACTTTTCTAACTGTCTATATTAAGGCGAAGACACTTAACTCATGTGATCTTTTATACGAACAAATGAAAATAAAAATCCTTCAACTTAATAGTGCTTGTGCGAAATCCTTCAATTAAATAGGACACATGCGTCACCACATCGTGACGTGAACGACACACAAATACTGTTAAAAATACTCGTTAGCAACTTCTCATTCATATATTGACTGGATACAAGAAAATATGTTAAAAAAAAATGAGATCAAACGGAGGTTCTTTTTGATCGGCTGTCAGAAACGAAGTTAAAAAAGATGTGTGTTCGGAATATGTAATTGACGAGGATATTTGTATCTTATTAATGGTTTGTTTTAATAATAAGAGGAATAATGAATACAATGCTGTAAGTATAATACTTACTCTTGGCGTTCTTACTTATAGGAATTCTAATAATTGGTGTGTGCAATATCATGGCCGAAGCAGCGATAAGCAGCTACTAAAGAAAACACCATGCACCCCACAATATAAATAACAACCAAGCAGTTGGAACAAAGCCGGCCTTAAATAATGAAGCAGGAAAGCAAGAACCACTTCAGCCGAGACATTGTGCAGCCCAACAATGGACCTCAAGCGCCTACAGATCCCAACCAGAATTCATTTGCTGATTTTTTTTAAAGAAAGAAACCCGTGTTCTTCACGATTCAAGTTCTTCATATTTCAACCGATCTTCACACATAGTTTACAAAGATTCCGTTCAGTTGTTTCTGCGATTCGCGTGGCGAATTCTAGAGGCAGACAAAAAAAAGATTTTATTTTTAAATTACTGCCATTTGATGAGCAACTAAGTAACTTTCTTAAAGTTACACCCATTAAATTTTGTGAGAGCGAAGATTCGTCCATCCTCATCCATACATCAGCTTTTGAGTCTACTGCTGGAAAGGGCCTCCGGTAGTTGACTCCTCTCCGATGTCCTTGTTACCTCTGAAAATGCAATTTTCTGTTGCCACGGGGGTAAGATAGTTTAACATGCAAACGGGTCAACTGACGTAAGTGGTTACCTTCGCCTATGGACTCGCGCAACACGATTATTTCGAGAGCGTTGGCAGCCTTGAAGGATTCTTATCACTCTTATAAAGCTTATAAATAAATTAACAGACATGCTCACACTGTTGCGAATATCGGAAGCATACGGGCAACAACACGATGAAACGCCCACGACCGCAGTATAAACATCTATCTGGCAAATAAATGTCTGTCCTAGCTGGGAATCAAATCAAGGTCCAGCAGGCAGGGTCACTGACTTAAGAGCCACGGAATCGTCGAACAGCTGTACCGTGCCGGGATTAATCAGAAGGAAGCTCATTCCACATGTCGCTTGTTCGCGCAGGAAGAAACGCATCGAGCAGTGGATAACTGCCAGAGCATTAAACTCTTCCACGTCTCACCCCCCTCTCACGTAGCCCCGAAGATTGTGCCAAACGCAATTGACATTGACATAGTTGAGCAAACCAGGCACCGTCAAGAGTTTGATGGAAGACCTCCACTGGCACCTCCAATACACGAGTAACGATGAGTCCCGGTTATTATCTTTTGAGGTTCGTTTGGAGCGCCTCCGATACTCAGATTGATCAACATTTAAGAATTTATACAAAAAACGTAATCTCTCCAATAATAATCCCGGGAGATTCGCAATAAAGTCATTAACTAAACAGGTCACGGGACACTAGCGCACTCAGCGTCCATTACGTTGCGAACATTAATTGAATTAGTTTGTTTTAATCTGCCATTATTCTTCATCCAGCATCCCATCATCATTATTAATTCCATTTGACTCTTCACAACGCCGATCTACTAACACTACATGGAACCTCTTGATGGATTATATTGCGAATAAGACGAAATGATGAAATCCGTAGCCAAACAAAGGTTACCTCGCAGTGTAAGCAACCTCAAGTGGAAATGTCCACGTCGTTCAAAGGACTGATGGGTTATGGAGAAGCAGGGTCATTGAATGGAAACCATGACTCACAAGGAGCACAGGTGGATCCCCGATCGAAAGGAAACAGCGGGAAACCGCTAGATTCAGTGGGCACAGGGACGGTCGGAGTGGCGGCATTTATGGGAGGTCTACGTCCAGAAAAAAATTATAATATATTTCCTGATATCAAATTTCAATGTCCTGACTGGTTTCAAGCTACTACCAATTTCATATACTGTACGTATTATCCTGGTCTTACCTTGCACAGTCAAGGATCTGGAACCCAGAGACATCATCCGGTTCATCCCAAAGGTTTGTTCTTTGGGATCAGATCTTTGTACGAACTAAATTGGGCCAGCTACAATAAATCTATTCAGGTCACAGTTGCATATGCTGACTGAACCCATACCCCAATTTCTAAATAATAATAATGTCTTAGTATTACCGCAATAAACGATAATGGGTGGATAAGTCTACTGCACCAAAAAAAGTCGAATAATTAATGCCTGTAAACAACGTTCAAAGCCAAGGCTTAACCTAGATTTTGCGACCTAGAACCCCGACGAAGTCTGCGTTTAAGTAAAATTGCGGCTTACGAAATTATAAATTCCAAGTGCACTTATCTTATCACAATTAAACCAGAGTCTCTGTTCTCCTGTTGCGTCCATTAGTAAATGAAAACTGCACACTAGTCTATTCGAGCCGAGATGCATTACATTTTAATTTACCAGCCGCGCCATTATTACTGAGGTTGCATTGAATCTTTTTTTAAAGCACGTATTGTGGTTTACCAACAATTATCGGCTCCATGACACTGGCCGTGTCAAGTCCCTAATTACTGTGTTCTGTGCATTCCAAGATTCCCAAACGTAACACTCGGCCGGACAACCATTTATTTAGCAGATAAATGTTTGGTCAACCCTGATCGTTTGTTATACTTCCTGCATCTCGTCACCTGTCAGACAATGAATCCTAGCGCGAGAATATGGGCCTGAAAGTGTTTGACTAACTCTTTAACTCGTACAGTGACGCCAGGCAATCTACAAATAGAAAGTTAGTCGACAAACAAGTTAAACGAGCCCTGTGTGTAACCGTTCAGGATTTCCAGTTCCTTCCACCTTCCTTCTACATCATAAGATCAGCTCGAACAAATCGAGAGCAAAAGCAGGGCGACACACAACACGGTTAAGCTGAGAACATCCACCTCCTTGAAGTCGATCAGAAACACAATACAAGTGAAAAGTCTAAACAAACACAGTGAGCTTTAAATTTTTCAGTAGATTCTAATATTTGGTTGAGATAAATATTCATAAAGTTACGTGCAATCGTGACTTGTGACATGTTACGAGACAATGACTCAAAGCTAGCCAAGCTGAACTCGCCGATATTCAGGGTTATCATAGCCAAGCGATAGACCTGTCGCCGCTTCATGCCTACCTGGTACCTCCGATTATGATCACTATAAGTTATTGGTTAGGTTACAAGACACTAGATTTAGTTTAATTATCGACAAAGCTTACATGCCCTGTCAGACTAATATAGGGAAAAATAAGAAAAAATAATTGCGCTATGTTCCACCTTGCTTCTAAACTACACAAAATGTAAGAACAAGTAATTTATGCGTGATTGTATACCAAACACTCATCCATACTCACTTTTCTCACTCAAATTTAGTGGGATAAGAGAGTGCTGGTAGATACTCATTTGTTAATAAGTACTGTGCTGCGTCTATCGCTGATATAAGATGAACATTTCAAGGCAATTCATCACCATTAATGTAGATTTATGGGTTTTCTATTGATACTGTCCTGTGAATTCTCGGGTAATTCTTTTCAACGGCGAATAGAGATTCACAGCAAATGAAACAGGCAATAAATTACGGTAACTAATTACCTGGAATTAATGTGCAATCCATCATCCTCCAGATGATCTCCATTCAAGGCTTTAAGACAGTAAACTTTTATTTAGCACTTAAAGTCGTCTGGGAGATTTGATTTACGAGTTCATGAAACCCTTGTTCTTTTACGATTCGTTTTTCTAACAGACAAGTCAATGATTTGCTAAGCGATATTTCGCACACTTCATGATATACAGTACAGACCTAATAAGACAGAGGCTCGAATTGAGTTATGCAAACTCACAGGCTTCTGTTAACGTCATCTATGATTTCAAATTGAAATTACAACGAATTTCGCCTTCTTTGTTGACACAGCGTAACACGGGTCTCTTTCATTCAAATGTGTTTTTGCGCGGGACAAAATTGAAGTGTTTTTTGAGTTAATCCAGTAAGCGTGCGATTCGATGAACCGCTCTCAGTTTTTCTTTTGTTTTAATAATATTTTAAATCGAAACGAGAATACTCGTTAGTTTCAATACTTGCGCCAGTGGATTCGTGTGATTGTCGGCTGTCTTCGCGTGGGCAGTTATGATATTTTTAATCTCCAGCTGGCGAATAACCAGCATGTTTCGTGATCATACGGAAACACAACGCTCAATCACAACTTTGAATTTAATCAGTTATTTGATTTTTAATTTATTTTTAGATTTTAATTTAGTTAAGACTAGTTTAGTTTTATAATCTAATGTTAATTTTGTTACTTATAATTTTCATGACGAATTATTAAAGCGGAGGACTTATTATCAGCCCTAATGGCTTCAGCTGATTTGGGTCTAGCAGCGAACAGCGTGAACAACACGCCTAAAAATTCTGCGTATTTTTCAAATCTATTTCATATTTAATTTTGTTGCTACTTGATTGGAATTAGAGTACTTAAATAAAACAAAAATTAAAACAGTTTTAATGTTGACCATTTTGTTCGGAATGTTGTTCAAAGTTACCGTAAAATAACATTAGTACAAGACATTATTTATATTGTTTGTATTACTTTTGACGAGTTCAAACCATATATTCCAGTATGAAAACAAGTGAATTTATAACCTTTCTCAGAATGCTGTCTCTCGTTGATACATATTAAAAATATTTACTATGACCACGGATAAGGTATAATAGTATCTTCAATTTTATTTATGGCATTTCCTATTGAAGATACTCTTATACCTTATCCGTGATTGTAGTAAATATTTTTAATTATAAAATATTATATATATCTTATATTCATCTGTTGCCCAGGGTTCCTTGGAAAGTTGCTGATCTCCTTTCACAATTGCGGCACTTTTTTCAATGAAAACGCTGGTTTACGATGCATGCCGGTATACAAATTTGTTTAAATTTACAAAAACAGTAATCGCAAGCCTCATCATTTATCAAACGTGCCAATCATAACCGCCTGCCGCCTTGGCATCCAGCCAACATCCACTTTGCTAAGGTTTAATATTTCAATCAGGTCCTCGAACGTCTTCGAGTCAGCTCCATCTAGTTGCTGGTCGAACGTTCCTTAATTAGGGCCAATTGGCAACTAAGGTGAAGGTTCAATTGGCAGTATCAACGAAGAGCAAACAAGACTCCACCTTGTACACAATTAGGTTCCTATTGAGAGGTAGATCGGAGCACGTGGCCATAGGCACTAATTCCCTCGTAAATCGTGAGATTGGATAAAAAATACTTTAATTACTCTTAAGCGTCTAACACCTAACGTTACATAGTATCGCTATAAGTAGAACTAAATCGCCGAGTATCGCTGTCATATAGAACAATATCGAAAAAAATCGCAAGAACGGATATAATTGTTGGGACGAAACAGAGATTGTGAGAGTTACATCACTACAGGCAACACATAGAACGTAGAACACCTATGCACGCTGCATGCATAATCAGTGCTCAGAAATCGCCTGAAGGACAAATTAAAACAAATTTTGCTAGTCGCAGAATCATATTTCTACTTCGATTCTAGAAATCGATCCAAGAAATGAAGACCATTGTCTCGAAACAGTGAAAAGAAAAGCGCTATCGTTATGAAAATTAAATCCATGTAGGGCTTCCACGCATCGCGCATCCAGAGATAAAAATCTCGGCGTGGAACAATAATAGCGAGTTTTGAATGGCTTCCACATTTCTACAAGCCGGTGATGATAAATTGTTATAAAGAAACCGCATCTCGAACTTGACAATACGCAAGCATTAATTAATTACTAGCGGAAACTATTATCGCCGTGTGGTGCCGGCAGAACAGAATACAATTGTCACCACCCCTTCTCTTCCCGCGGGTGTCGTACGAGGCGACTAAGGGAATACAGGGAAGCAGCGTCCTCTGTGCAGCAACTACCATCTACTGCGATCACCAACCAGCCTGCCTAGCGTGGTGATTATGGGCAAATCCTCCTATATTTGGGAGAGGCCTTGAGTTCAGCAGTGGACTATTATAGGCTGTTGATGACGACGGATACTATCATTGCTTCATTTCGGGTGGCATGCTGGCATTCATCTGAAGGCATGGGGAACGAATGGCGCCTATACTACGAGTATATCTCCGAACAGTATACACAGTTCACCTGTAAACAGAATTCTCATCTGCTCAACTGGAATGCGCTATTCAGTAACATGATTCCGTCACTGTTTAACTGGAGTGCTCAACTCAGCAACAGATTCTACTTACTTAAGCGCTCAGTTAGTATCGTGGGAACATTAAATGGTAGGCTTATACATATCTGCACTTGTACCGCTATTTTTATGCGGAGATTGTGAGTGGTTAGTTTTCCGAGGATAAAATAGGGCCAATTGTAACATTAATCAACGTAACGTTGATTTAGGCTGCCTCGCGTGACCGAGTTCAAATAAGCCGTCTAAAGGGCGGCTTCATCCAGACTATTGTCTGGTTTGTTTTGGTAGTCTGTGTGATGTGGGTCGTCAATGAGCATCAGTGGCCACATAAAACAAATGTCCGTATGCGAACTATGATACCTCACAGAAATTCCTCAAGCCATTTTCGTTCGCACCCCGTAAGCGGTGACCGACTTGTATAAATTGATTTTCGGTTAAACTAGTGTACGTTAATTACGCTGGCCGTATTCACCGACCTAAAACAAGCCACATGCTAAACGAGAACAAACTCTGCAGTGACATTTTCCAATCCAGAATTTCTAAGATCAGTTTTCCAACTAACAAAACTTTTCAAACTTTTCCATGTACCAGGACATCATAAATCTCACTAGGTATCGGCAGCTTCGGCAACGTTACCGGTCGTATGGTTCCAGTGGAATCCAGCGTCGTTGCCAACACTTGACCGAAGTTGAACGGGACGCTTCAAACTCTCGTCCTATTGGCTTTGCCCGGGATCAGCCGCAGTGCGGGAACATCGATCCTGCGCCGCGCCATCCCGGGAGACACGGGAATGGTGCGTTATGCCGCAGAGCACCGCTGAATCCTGATTTCTGAGATGACGGTTTACATACCAGGGCAAAATAAATCTCACGGAGAGATATTGGCAGCTCAGGCAATGCACCGGTTGTGTGGTTGCCAAAACGTGGCCGTTGAACAAAGCGCTATAGACTGGAGTCCTAATCGCTTTTTCCGGATGAGCCGCAGTGCGGGAACATCGATCTTGGCCGCGCCATCCTGGGAGATACGGTACGTTATGCCGCAGAGCACCCAGGTTTTTGGGATGTCAGCCAAAATAGGGTGGTAGAAAGGATGTGATGTTGTGAGCACCGTATTTTTGCCGCATGTTCCTTGCACAAACACATTTCAACGGGAGATTTTGATCTCCCAGAGTATATGCCCGGGTAATAAGGGATATCTAGAGACCCGTAGGCCCCACGTGTTTCGCCTGTCAGCAGTACGGTTGCGTTGGAGGACCCTCGTTCGTTCCGCATGTTCTGAAGGTCTAGGAAATGTTATCAGCGCCTCTAATTTTGAATCGTTCGTTGGAAATTGTATCGTCGCATGACGACTGATCGATAATTCGATAAATAACTTTTAAATCACAAATAAAATTAACAAAGGACACTTACAGATACTCTCAGTGACAGTCATGACACATGTCATATTTGACATTTATTCTATCGCTAGCTCCGTGTTCTTTTTTTTTATTTATTCAAACCACAATGTACATGCATAAATTTTGAATTCAGCCAAACTGTGAGCCAGTCGCAGGTTGAGATCACTCGTTGCAGTCAAACGATTAAAAAATACTGAATTTCCGATGTCAAACGAAAATTACTCGATATCGAATGCTGGACACGAATCGAGCGATAAAAAAATAGAGCCCCAGTTATATTTCCGTTGTTGGCAGTTGTGTTGTTATTTTTGGCAAAACGTTACACAGTACAGGTTAAAGGAAATATTCGAATTTTGAAGACGTAACTTTAACTCGTTACTTTACTTAGTCGTTGTCATTATCGTTACCGCGTAAATATGAAGAGCGGTGACCCGTCTCACTCTGAGAAGACCCAAGCTCAGTCGTGGGCCGTTGATTGTTTACTCTCGGCTGGTGAGGGACCCGCTTCGGAATACACTGTATTTCACAGTCAGTCAGTCAGTCAGTCAGTCAGTCAGTCAGTCAGTCAGTCAGTAGTCTTTCAACTGGTGTATTCAATAAAACAGTTGAAAGACTAATCTGCGGTCTTACCGCTAAGCGCGTGTCCACTCATTATGATAAGGCAGCCTTAAACTATAGTTATTTTCAATTATAGTTTAACAAACGTTACGGTAATGTCACGTGTTTTTATCATGGTTCTTGTTATTTCGCCGCGGAACTTTAAAAAACCTTTTTTGAAAGTAGAGCACGTCGTAAAAAATTCATGTCGTTAGGTATGCAGTGCAGTCTCGGTTGAAAGGAGCCTTCGCTCCCGTCTATGGCTCCGGCGCTCTCGGGGGTTGTTCTTGCCGTCTTTGTCTCTGCTGCCGAGACTACACTTTAATTCCATTAAGTACTTTGGTAAGATGTTTTATTGAATTTAAGAACTTTATAATCTACCTTATATGTAGCTGGATACCACTTTCTAGAAAGGAATTGTCTAACTGTCTGATTGTCTAACCAGTCTAGTTGTAATTGCCATAGACGTTTTTAAAGTCATATTAAGTGGATTGCATCAATTAGCCTGCATCAATTAGCCTGTAAAATCATCATAATCAGTCATCAGTCCTAATGGTCAGAACTGTGCTGTGACAAAGAACCCCCCCCCCCTCCCCCTCCTGTGTGTAACTACAAAAAAATAAAACTTATCAGTACTTATTTGTGCTTGTACATCACAGCCCTAGCACAGCTACATTTGCTCCTACCTACATGTATCCTTAGCAAGTGATCAGTCAAAAAATATCACCCATAACATTTATGACCATCCCTTTGTTAAGAGGCTGAAGAATCTGAAGATAATGATAATATGGATAAGTCAGAAGGTTCAACCTCTGTCCTTGCAACACTCCATAATAATAATAATAAAAAAGCATTTGTTGTTTCTGACTTAGTCCATACATACGAACAAACTATTTATCTATTTTGTTCTACACTATTGTGGGTAACTCACTTACACACCCACATTATAACATCACATAATGTATATTTATTATATTTTATTACAATGGACACG
>DWLO01002210.1:0-13004 GCA_018245335.1 Dalla quadristriga | reverse complement strand
CCTGAAAATTTCATCAAAATCCGTTAAGCGGTTTCTGAGCCTTAGCGACAAAAAATCGTCGACAAACACGAACATTCTAAAAACGGTTGACAATGTTTAGATATCATATAAATAGTATATTCCACTTAATATTTATTGGTGAGATTTATGTATATACAGTAACAAATACATTTCAACAACGTACAATGTATTAAAATGTTCATAAGTTATACCTGCGTATTCTTACTATTTAATTATTATTATTATTTATAATTTATTTTGTTCCTTAATCTAGAATTTACAAAGGGCGGACTTAATGCCTGTTGGCATTCTCGACCAGACAACCCAGGGGTTATTCTACACCATGAAAGCAATTCAACCGTTTTATGCAGTAGAATAAGCGGAAAGTCAAAGTTTTGTGCCCGGGATTTGAAGCCCGGACCTCCCGGCTTTAACCGCTCTAATATTTGTTTGAGGTATCCGTAATTAAACGAGTACTTAAAAATATAAATACAAATTGAAGAATGTTCCCCATTGTCAGGCCAGTCAACAAACTAATAAACCTACTGCATCGTTTGTTAATAAAAACACAAAAACTAATTTATGTAACGTAGCCATTACAATCCGGGCACAATAACAGCAAGCGATGAGCAAGTGAGATAGCTCCAGTATTACTGACCTAGAACATAAACCGTATTTCTGTAATTGTTTCACACCCGTACCGGTACCGATCGTATCGGAACTGTTTGACGGAGACTCGATGTACGCAGTAAAGAAAATGTTTGTAATTGTCTTGTACTAAGGCTTGGTATTTATTCCAGGACCTTTCTTCTCCATAGTAATGATAATCGTACTCTCAACTCAACCTGTGCTCGTCTTTATTCCTCACTAAGATTTAGTCTTTATTCCAGGACCTTTCTTGAAAATTGGTTATCAGTTATTTGTACAATGCGTGTCTAATATTCCCTGGAGTGGGAATAATAGATTTGCTAACTCTTTGAGCCGGTGACCAATGTTCATCTCATCATCATTTTGCCCTTATTACGTGAGGTGGTGATGATAGGTTCATGACGTAGCAATGAATTTTGAAATCCACTAACTCCCTCATGACAACCCTCTTTGGGATTGATTTCAAGTTCTTTCCCCTGCTATTGCAAGATGATTGCAAGATCGTAACAATATTGCTTAAATATGGTCTCACTGAGAAAGACAGTTCCACATCCCACATGTGTCCGATATAATCTGAATGGTCCGGTGTCACAATTCATCGGATAAATGCTATGTTAAGCTTTATATTCATCTTGATTTAAAGGTAGTATATCTGTACGAGTACTAAATTGTAGGAGCTAGTGTAATAGTTCCACTACCATGTATCTTGTTTTAGTTTTATACCACATAGTATAGGTAACACCGACTGACCGAACAGCATTCGATTGGGCCGTACTGAAAATACGTGCATTTGGTTCTCTCTCGAAATATTAGTTTGTGTTGAGTGCAGACCCATTGTGGTGGAATGCTGCAAATTAGGCGATTTTGATTATATGAATTTTGTATTTGTAATTTGCATTCTATACTAATCACGTAGTTTTAAAATGTATCTGTAATGTAATAGGTACTTCTATAAAATTAATTCTATCCTATTCTACTTACATGACTCTGATACGATCTGCAATGCCCAGTGAAATCGCAACCGCCGGACATGATGTTAAGTTGTGAAATCATGAAAGGCGACTCTGTGACTTTGAACGAGCTATCAAAGATTTACAATGTTTCAAATAATAAAAGGATTGACCTTCCCCTATACGTTGTTATGCACCAACTATAATCCTCTTCAATCCGGTTGATTGCTTGTGACGATTGGAGGGAAAATCAATAATGATAGGGATTATATTATAGCAGGATTGTAACAAGTGACGATTGGCAGCTTCTGCCTATCCAATACAGATTTAGGGCCTAAGGCATAATGGTATGTGTGTAAAGTATTTCCTTACTAACATAAGAGTTCCCATATCCAGGTTCATGTACGTGATATGTATGCAGTAATAGCTCATTCAAGTGAGTATTAGTAAATATCTAATTTAAATTTAAAAGAAAAATACGTGAATTCTTCTCAATGTTCTTAAAAGTGTGCCGATAAGGCCAATACCAGCTGTCCGATCGAAAAATCCTTTCGAAAAAATTGTAAAAAAATGTTCAGGTGTGGTAATGCTTTTCGACCTTGGTGGCATAGTTTTGATTTAAAAGCGAGCCACTTATAAATCTGCACCGCCCACAATAAATAGGTAATAATCGACTTTTATGACTTTCGGCGTGCCCGATTTTGGGTCATAATTACTCGCTGTGAAGAAAACATCGCTAGAAAACCTGCATATACGAGTTTGCGAGATGTTTGCTCAAGCATGTTATGCCTGTCTATGGTCATCATCATTCTGAGAGTAGACTCGATCTCACCGGTGGGACTGCGAATTTTTGAAATAGATTGTGGGATAATGAGTACACGAGTAAAGCCAAAGAGGTCGCCATTGCATCGCTGGGGATGAAGAAGAGCTCTTTTTGCGCCATTTCATAAAGAACCCCACGGTCTATGAGAAAACCACAGAAGCAAACCTAATCCCTACGCAGCAAAAATGATTGCTCGAACGGATTCTTGAAGGACCGCCACGAATCCAGAACTTCTATATTTAACGAGTGTGCGATGGAGAAATGGTAATGTTGGTATCATTGGAGTTCTTAAAAGCACTGAGAGCACATATAGTTACCGGTAAAATTGGTAGAATATGGAGAGGGAGGGAGGGGGGGAGGGGTCTTTCCTTCAATTAAGAGGTTCTAAAGAGATTATTGACGATTCGGACTCTGAACTAACCCGGACTCCAAGAACGTTTGCTAGTTCATCGTTAAAAGAAACGCGAACAGAATGTTATTGTCCGCTCCACGTACAATACAACGGACATGTCGTGACGTTTCGAAACCCTTTGTTGCTGATCTTGATATTCGCATCATTACAGCTGATTTCTGAACGATAAGAGTGACCCTGTTAAGTAAATTAAGTGAGAAAATTCAAATGTTTATGGTTACTTGAAGTGTTTATGAGCATTTGTTCTGGGCTAGCTGCTTAATTTTATTACGTCTACTCTGTAACAGGCTTTTGTAGCTATATTGTTAATTATATAAACATTACCTCGAAGAATGTAATAAAGCGCAATGACGTATACAATTGGATGTTTACAATTTTTGAAATTCTATAAAATTTACTTGAATCTAAGTGTAGAGACAGTGGATAAGAAAATTCACTGCTAAGCACAAATGCATTTCTATCCCTAGGGCCATCTCACAGGCGAAAGTGTTTCTAACTGTTGCAACCAACGCCTTGACTTGACCACTCTATCTATTTAATTCTCTGATTGTTTCTATTAGATAATGTTAGATTGGTATTGCTAGTTTTCCAAGATGTGACAAGTTATCTTTACATTGAATCATATCCCGATTTTAAACTTTATTTTTTGTAATTCTTTATAGAACCTTGTAAACTGTATATATTTGTCAGTTTAAGATTTCCTAATTGCTTAAAAGTAGATCAGGAATTCGAGAACGCTTGGATATTACAAAAGCAATCGAATTTTTCTAATATCAGACAAGTTGAGATTTTAATTCTGTGGTGTGATACTTGCTCTTATAGCTATAGAATTTGACATTACAAGTATAATTGGACCTTATAGACCAACCATAATCATAATCACACTGAACACGGTTCTCCTCTCGGAATTAGAAGTATTGTATTGTATAGTCCACCACTCTGGCCTGCTGCGGGTTGGTGGACTTCACACGCCTTTGAGAACATAATGGAGAACTATAACTACACGATGTTATCCTTCACCGTTAAGGCAAGTCATATTTAGTTGCTTAAAACGCAGTCCGAAGTCAAAGGTACGTGTCCAGGATTTGAGCCCCGGATCTCCCGTGTAGGAGGTCGAAGTCTCAACCACTCATCTATCACCCCGATATGGGGACCAAAATTAGTAGTTAAAGAACAGCCTAAATGCAAGTAGATGCTTCCTTCCTTCATAAGTAAGTGCACGCAACAATTCTGCTCTTTGAAATTGTAGAAATCGAGATTGGTAGCTAAACTTGTTCGCTAATTTTCGTGTTTGCATGCAATAAGTGTGTCAATTCCGTACATTCTTCGCACTTTGCTGTATACTTCGCTGATTACTCAATTTCCTTATTAGACAACAATGCTGAGTTAGAAAAAGACTTAACGGCGCCAACTCACAAATTAAGTTACGAGTATAATCACCTATTTTATCAAGACATACCTAATGGGCTAGTTGACCATTCTATTTCTCGAAACCACCTTACTTTATTAAGTGGTCTTTATAGAGCCCACAAGTGGTTATATTTAAATTATTTTATGTATTTCTTCCAAAACAGCAAATAAAAATGCAAATTTTATATAACCCGCCAAAAGGTATCAAAAACAATATGGCGTCGCATTGGTTCTAGATACGTCGCACGACAGTAAATAAACATCAAAAAAATGACATGACAGACATAATTTACCGTGATGTGTCGTAACCTTACTAGTAGATATCGACAATCCCGATATTTTTTTATAAAATGGCATTAGCTAAATAATATTTTTTTTGGTGTTTTTGGATAAATATTCTACTAAGTTTCAGTCAGATTAATGCAAATCTTTTTGAAATCCATAATCGCATAGATAGACAACAATATATAAGACCTTATTTTTCACACTGTCAAATAGCGCATTATACGAATTAATAACTCGAATGTAAATAATGTGACATAAGATAAATTTCATTTAAATATTTTCATGATTTTGTAACTCGAAAAGTTCGAAAGATCAAATCAAAGATCGAATGTAAAATCTATATGTGATAATGTATCGTTTTGTAGAAAAGCGGCCGTGTTGCCGTGACACAGTTATATGTAATTCGATTCATTATTCACGTTCATACGATTAATTATTTGATGTACCTGCTCAACCTGCGGTTCGGTTGCAACCGGATCCGCCCACTGAATGGAACGCAAAAAATATATAGGCCTCTGAACTAACACAAAAACTCGCTGCAATTCGAGCAAGAAACGTAACAGTAGGTACCACATTTACATGACTTGCCTGGTAATTTCCGTTATTAGCAGAAAAAAGCGGCCACCCATTTTACACCCAATAATATGTAAAGGTATTCGTAGATGAAGTAATAGTACCTACCTATTACGTATTTAGACACGACACTGCACCAAATGCGGCATTGCTCCGACCCCTCTCCTACATTACCTGCGATTAAACAGAAGTACGCACGCAACCGGAGGTTCTATTAGTTTTATCGTAAACTCAAACTAACAAACATTTATAGAGATTTCGTATCCCGACAGAAAGACGAGACCCACCCTTTTCCGACAGCAGCTGATGATTTGTATAAAAGGAAAAGGTTGTTTAGTTGCAGTATATTGTTGTTTTGGCGTAATAAATAAATTATTTTTCTTCTTCTTCATAGCCCTTCGCGCGGCATATTGCCTCCGGTAGTCAAGATGGCTGCAAAACGAATGGACGTTGCCGTCGACCAGTCCCCACGGATGGAATATTTGCAATCTTCCGCATATTTCTCGATAATTTTGTAAAAATATGTAATGATAAGTTTATATATTTAAATATTATTTAAAATTACCTACAAGTAAGTATGTAAATATCTAATCTAATCTTCCTGTAGTGGACTCATTTGACTTAATGTAAAAACGCAGTCGCGAAACAAAACAAACGCGCCATTTGATAAAATGGCTGCCGAACGGGAAGTTTATAATAGAAACCTATTCTTATGTTGAAAAATAGATATTCAACCAATTATAAAATGAGTGTTAGTGAGTTATAGCAATAACGGCGTTACGGAGAGGAAGAAAGTTTTTATAACCGTGGCTCTATGGGTAACCAACCGCAAAGAGTGTCGAATCATGTACAATATTACTTAATCTTACTACAAAGACCGTAGCTGTATTCATTACACTTCATTTAAACATTATGTCACACTGTAAAAAGAAAACAAACTTACTTTCCTAAAACTATTTTTGTCGATAGTGTCCGATCTATTAATTACGCAGTCATTGTCAGTTTGTCAGTCATGTCTTTGGTAATGGCTTCCGCTAAAAAAAAATCTGTGCATTAGTACCTACTCTTTGTGAGCCCTTTCATTGTATGTAGGCCCGGTTAATTATTACGTTGATCTAATACCAGCATAGCGGAAGCAATATTCGAGTAGATAATATCTCGCAGTACGTATTGTAAATAAACAATTCATACTTTTTGTGGTCAGTGTTGTACGTTGCGTACTTTCTTTGTACATTGTTCGAGGTATTTTCTCACGGTGTTTAGAAGGCGAGGTGTAATGAAGCAAGGTGTTTGTAATTAACGCAGACTGCTATTTAAATTTAACACGCGCATGACACGTTATTTCTGGTTTGTTAATTTACTACGTTATTTTACTAAAACATCTTGTTCATATGCTTTTCTCATGCTACAAGAATTCATCCATCTTCCTGTCTCAGACAAGAAGACCTTTAAGATCATGAATCTTTTGCCAGGTGGTAGAACCTGTAAATTGTGAGAATGCTGGATACAAGAGACAAACCTCAGTCCTCAGGGATAGCAACGCATTTGTGACCATTTGACATAAAAATTGAATAGGTACTTTCCCGATTAAGCAAGTTTTAGCTGCTTAAAAGTTAAAACACACGTAACTCAGCTCAGTCACACATGTCTGCAATGGGGTCTGAACCCCAGACTCCTTGAGCAGAAGCTCGAAATCTAAAACAACTTGATCTATCATTGCTTTTCATTTCTGCCAACATTTTGTTCTAACAGCGTCTTTAAATTACGTCGAGATAAATCCTTATTAAGAATTCATCCGGATTAAGTCGTTAACAGGCAATCTCAAACGTCAACACCCTCGATTTCTCTTTACAAAGTAAACAGTTTCACAATCAAGTAACAAGCTTATGTATGAAATGCGCGTCATCATCATCAACTTATAACCGTTCCAATCCAAACTATCGTGGCTCACTGGCCAAGAGCAGGTTGGAAGAATTAATCCATCCATCCATTCATTCAGAGGTTCATTGCTGGACATAGACCGCCCCTCATTGACTTCGTAGGCATTTTAAATCATTATGAAGGAGTCATTATGAAGGAGTCATTGAGAAGGAGTGGACGCTGACGCAGGAAGTTTTTCTATTACCATAAAGCTAACAAAGGCTTTTTAGAGATTGATTGAATGACACGGAGAGTTGCAAAGATTTAAAGTTCCTGAGAGGTATACATTAAATAGTAAGTATTTAGTTACATTTCGCTATGCCACATAATTAGCAATGATGAAGTTTGTTGGCGAACCAAAGTTACCGACATAGCTCGTCGAGATTAAAAACTGATGTGGGTATGGCCAGGCCTCGTCGTTCGAAGGACTGAAAACCGACGGGAAAGAAAGGTCCTCGACTGGAGACCACGACTCGGAAAAAGGAACACTCACCACCCTTCGACAACGTGGATTGACGACTTGAAGAAAACAGCGGGAAGCCGGTAAATTCAGAGGGCACAAGACTTGTTGACAGCACAACACAAGTTGAGGTTGCCATGCTCAATTAGACACGCACTTGCCCAGTTATGCACCTTTCATTTGCCTTCGAAGTAAAAAACAAAGGTTGTCCCACAAACGAGGTGCGACGCAATATGGTTTAGCTTCTCTTTATGCCCGGGTAATTGGCTCGCGTGCAACATGTAATCTACATGTAATCCCCATGTAATCACTCGCGGGATTGCGAATATAAAGCCTTAAATAAACGATTAGCGGTTTAAAAAGTATAAGTATGATTGCAACAGTGACAAAATGGAACTGTTTCGTATTCATTGACAAACAAACTGGTGTTGTTGTAGTTGTTTGTGTATCGAAATAACTCCGTGGACATAAGATTATGACATAGGCAAGGAACATCTGATTTTTCAGCTTCGTACGCGTTGATTTCTGTACGACCTGACTAGAGTTTAAAAATGCGGAGTTGCAATATGCATAAAAAAGTTTAAGCATGGATCGTAAAGGAAAATTTCGTGAATAAACGCACCACATTAAATGCGTAAAAATAACGTTAAAAGAAATAACATAAACGTACTATAAACTATAATTTAATATGCACCAGGGTTGGGATTTAAGGGACTATAATTAATTATGAAGTCTTAATAAATATGTAATATGATGATAGTAATTTCGAACAAATTTAGTAGTGGCACAGAAAATAAAATATAATTAGAGTCTACAACATTCGAAATGTTTTCACGTAAACGTGTTTAATTTTTTTACATATTTAAATCATATTATTATTATAGTCAAGAAACATATATTCAAAAATTGGTTCATAATCCAATAAATGAAGGAAATGAGTGAAAATGGAAAACATACTAAAAACCGTGGTATCACCTTAAGATATTCAATAGGTAAAGTAATTTTGAAATGAATAAATAACACGTCAATTTAACAAATCCGAAGACAAAGTCTGGTAGCTACTTATAATACAAAAAAGCCACATTAGCTAGCCAATTTGTCCACTATATTGCACAAAAATTGTTGTAATACAAATTACTTCGTATGCTCGTATGTTATTTCCAAGGTGCATCTAGGTATGTAAAATTGGGCGAGATTACAATAATTATTGTCATAAGTGGTTTTGTCTAGGTCGCTAGTTTTTTACTATCTACTAACAAATTAGAACAATAAATTCCAAAGTTATTTCACAACTCAATCTTAGTGGTTCGTTTCGATTCGTTCTTGATCAGCAAGGATGCCTTTGTCTACACGCTCCCAGAAAAGACAATCGCATGAGCAAATTAGTGCGTTATGAACAATTTTCTATTGCAGAAATAGTGTACGCAATATGACCATGAACTGAGATATAATAGTCATTGTATCGCACTGTCTATACTAGTTATACATATACCTGCTTAGTTATACATATACCTGACATTTGCCGGCATTTGACTTTACAGTGAAGCATTAGCCGTTCCAGGTAGGGGTCGGTTAAAGTTTAGGGTGACAACAAACCTGTCAGCATCTAATTTTCATTTTACCAACACTTTTCACTTTTCGTATAGCACGTACGCATCTTTATACAAAATATGCGTTTATATAACAAGCTAATCTATGCTAAAAAAATTGATTTTACCGTTATAAGAAGCTCCGCTCCGTCTTTTCACTTTGCACTTTTATAGGTCTACATTCGTCCTGCATGCATCTATAATAGTGCTGGTATCTACCGTTGCAATGTTTTCACTGAATGAAGATTACGTTTGATGCACTGGCAGCTCTAACTTTTACTACGTTGCGTGGACATCTCTACATAATCTAACTAGCTACATATTTTGAAGTACCAAAAAGAATGCAGTGAATTTGAAGTCAAACTCATTTTTGCAAGGCCAGTCAACGGAAACTTAACATAATATTACCCAACTTCTAATAGGATTGGCTTCTTTTGTGATGCCGGTTACAGATGCCGAGATATTTTTACTTTGCTAACCTTACCGGTACTTACGTGACACTTTTTATCGTGAAGGCATCGGGCAAGTTCTGTGAACTAAATTGATAAAAATCGATGTGCCAACTAGCCGCCTATTACAACACCATAGACAGGGCAAGCCCTAGCGTAGTGTTGAAATAGGTTTTGCATTGAGAACAATAAAGACACTAGACCGGGTCAGCGGTAGAAAATGGCTCATAATGGTCGTAATGCGTCGTTCCTCGTCGATTGTATTAAGTGGAACCTTGACATCGCCCATTACTCGCGCTTTCGTAACTCACGGTCACCCTTCGGTGTCGCTTGGCAGTTTTTGCGACTCGTATTATATAATTACACCATATGTATTAACTAGTTGGACATACATGGTTATGTGTATCAGTCCGTTTATTCATTACATGGTCGATCAGTACGTGAACTCTTGCTTAAAATTCGCTCCAATTAGGCATTCGCTTGACGGTCGTTCGCGTATGTAAAAAGTGGTGCATAAATCGCCGTACTGAGTATTGCCTATTTTAAAATTAAGGTTAGCGTGCAATTGGTAATTGCGGTATTCAGTCCAAATTGTCTTCATAAGCTTACCATATTTGTATGTAACTTGAGGAGCTAAGAGACTGTTATATTCGTACTCACCATTAACACTAATGTGTAGAGAGTTATCTTCTATAATCATTTTGAGACGCTCAATGATGTTAGACATAATTATCACACTAGATATTATGATACTTACTAGTCTGCGGCATATGATGTATTTACTAGCCTGCGAAAATACCGAAATCCGCTATGTAATAGAAAATGTCTTAACTTTGCAGGTTATCTAGTAATTAACGAGCTAGCCTTCGTTAATCAAAGTAGTAGGTTCATTCATAACCAAATATTGTTCAGTACACTTAGTTAATCGATTTCCGCCTCAAAATTGATCGGTACACTTAGTGGTTGGAACTTCGCTAAGCAAGCTCATAAAGCTACCTATATGAGTATAACCATTCAAAATTACTGATCTTAAAGCGACGCTTGGGGCACATGAAATGACAGCATGAAACTACGCAGTTGTAGGTATAGCTCTCTATTCCGCATATTAACCAACACGTTGTGTTGCTGATTTATCAAAAGTGTAGATACTATGTTTTCGCAGTTTAACAGAGTAGATCTGGTCCTGCAGATTACCTTGTTAATTAACGTTTTTCTCATATTAACGATAGCCGTCAGGGTTACAGACGTTTTCTGACTCCATTGTTGTCGCCGTTTGCTCTGCTGTTTGACGATAGCTATCAGCTCGGAGTAAGCTCGTAGCTAAGTTATTGTGGCATATCAAACACATGGTCATTTCGATAGCAAAATCCACGTTACTCCCGCTAACGAAGTCGAGGGCGCCCAGATAGGAGCCCGATAAATTCCTTGACAGACATAACACATCTATTTATCGTCCCTAATGTATTTTATATCGAGGTCACTTTGTTATTGCACCCATTTAACAGACTATAGATCGATCAGTTTACGAGTATCGAGTGATAGTAAAAATATAATAGAACAGAATGAGTACAATTTAACAATATAAATGATAAGAACAAAGTGAACGCAACGCGACACGTGTTAAGGTTGACAACTTGTAGTGCGCGTTCGATAAGTTGAAGCGCGGCCAAAATCTAAAGTAAATACCTAATTTAGTATTTTGCTTAATTCTGCTACAAATGTCAAAATGTAAGGCATCAATCCACACATAACTTTTGAGATTATTATGGAGAATTCTGATATGCAGGTTTCCTCACGAAGCATTCACCGTTACAGCATGAGTATGATATTAAATTGCTTAAAAATGCACAAAATTTCAACCATTCCAAGGTAAGAGGCGAAGTCTTATTCTCTCGGCTAACGCTTCTTCTTATATATATATTTTTAGCGTGCTTCTGGTTATATCAAACAGTAAGTATTTGACGAATAAGTCCTGAGCTAGGCACCGACTTAGAACTCAATGTGAATGAGCTAATTCGATTTGAAATATACGTCACAATGTTTCCGTTTCGGTATTCGAGCAAATTACAGAGTAGGCACGATAATAAAATAATGAGGGTCTAGTGCGTATAACAACGTAATAGCTATGAGTCCTAGGTTCACACGATTACGCCTCGCCCGTCTCATGATTGGTTCGGTAAGCTTAGTGATTCATTCGCTTAGGCGTACTTTAAACGTAGGCGAAAAATGATACGAAGGACCCATAATTCTGTAATATTCCAATTGTTCAACCTACGATTGGATGTGAAACTGTCGTGACAATAAATAAATTAAGGCTTACACACTCACACCCTCGCACTAGGACACACGCAGAAAACACAACACAATTTAACGCCCAAGACCCGAGTACAAATATAGAATAAATCATATCAATATATAATCAATCAAATCGAGAATAAATGTCTGCCCCGGCCGGGGATCGAACAATATTGATTTTGTGTTGAGTTATGTACGTTGATTTGTGTATGGCTGCAATCCGTTGGCACGCAAGGGTAAGCCAGCAATGCACGGCACAGATCTTCTCGCAATTGCGGAGTTCTAGAGCATTCTTCACGCTACAGTTCAGATTGATGGACGGTTAGTGGCCAAACACAAGCGTCGGAAGTTTTTAAGCGGTTGTGTTTCGCATCTCTTACGCTGGCACATTCTTATGTTCTCTAAGACGCTAGAAGTTTTGCTTGTTGCGCGTGCTTACATTAATACCCCCAACCGTTTTTACTATGTACTAGGGAGAGCTCATGAATTCGCCCGAATTAGAATTCGTGAAATCTCGAAATACAGAAAATTGTAAACAGTGAAAAGGTGTAGGTGCGGACGCTGAGAGCTACGAGTATAAGTAAAAAAACATTTGAAATATTGAGATAAAACATTGTAAGCTAGTGTACCCTTTACAATCCCTGAAAATATCATCAAAATCCGTTCAGCGGTTTCAGGGCCTTTACGTTACAAAAAAAACACAGACAGCCACACAAAAATTCTAAAAACGGTTACTCGTGTTTAGGTGGCATATTCCATTTAATTATTAAACTTAATTACTATATCACATACAGACACTCCAATTATATATTGGTAAGACGAGGGACTTGCTCGTGTAGTGCGGTGTTAACACTGCAGTCATTAACATCGGATGTAAGGCAAGCGTTGACATTAACAATCGAGTAGCGTGGCGAAGGACGTCGACTTCGTTCCGCAGCATCCGGAGTGAACCAGATGATGACACTTACAGAATTAACCTACCCGATATAATTACTTCGAGACAATGGATATGTGTGGCAATGCTCGTTAGCTGCGCAATACTGTTTCGATAGCCAAAGTAATTTTAGCTGTCGTCTCGTCATTAATAATAAAGTAAACCCAGTAGTTGACAGGTAACACAGGCATATATCGCGCTCTTAATGATATACAGACCTAATAAGACATAGGCTCGAATTGAGTTCCGCATACTC
>DWLO01002209.1:0-13007 GCA_018245335.1 Dalla quadristriga | reverse complement strand
TTTTTGCATAGAGATAGCTAATGGGCTGAAGAGTTTCATAGGATTTTTATTCTAAAATAATGCACGGTTACCGTGGGATAGGTAAGCGAGTTTTAAAGCCTCGAGGGAAATAATTTAAACTTAACATTTCTAATGATAAATCATATAAGCGGTAGTGC
Organism: Dalla quadristriga; assembly: GCA_018245335.1. Taxonomy (NCBI): domain Eukaryota; kingdom Metazoa; phylum Arthropoda; class Insecta; order Lepidoptera; family Hesperiidae; genus Dalla; species Dalla quadristriga. The sequence continues at coordinate 12,849 of DWLO01002209.1, read as the reverse complement.
ACTTTGTGCTATGATGCATCTAATTAAATATACAGAGATATGTTAATTACAAAATTCCCTAAACGAACATTAAGCTTGTGGCTTAATTGATACGCTTATTGGATTATGTAAGTAATTGAAAGGAAATATTAGTTTACGTAGCTCAACTAATTTGAATTGACTATTTAGATATTATGAAACTATTATAATTAATCTAGGATTAGTTGTACCCATATTCGCAAACAAGCATCGTTGGGATCAAATGTATAGACGGTAGGTACCCAAACAAAACCAGTCGATTCGATAGGAAATCTGGTAAAATTATACCAACCCCCTTATTTAGTTCTTGGTCCTCTAGATTGCCTGGAGGAAATCGCCCCATTAACGATAAGGATTTGATTGCACTGCATTGAGGGGTTTCCAATTAATTTACGTATTATACTACTAAAGGAAGAGAAAAGAAAAACGTTTATTGTTTACCGTTCGTTTACTTTTCTTACAACAGTCTACCCTATGCGGGAATACAATAATGTTGTCACTAGTTTGATGAATTTACTTTTATTTTCTAGCATTTAATATCACCAAGGCTACATTATAAGTATCATTTTGTCACAAACATTTGTGAGTGTGTGAGTGATCGCTATATTTACATAAACTATGACACTTGTCCACAGGTACATATTCCTGGCGATCTACACAGCGGAAATGATAATCAAGTGCATAGCGAAGGGGTTCATACTGAACAAGTACACTTACCTCCGGAACCCGTGGAACTGGCTGGACTTTGTGGTGATCACGTCGGGGTACGCCACCATCGGCATGGAGGTCGGCAACCTGGCGGGGCTGCGCACCTTCAGGGTCCTGAGGGCGTTGAAGACCGTTTCTATTATGCCAGGTAATTTCACACACACCCACACATTGGTACATACAGACATACAACACACTAATGATTTTTTTATGTGAAAAAGATAAGTAGCCAACCGACGTCTTTTAAGTTCAAATTTGCACAAAAAATCACATGAAGGCGATACCATAGTCTCGTCTTGCGTTACACAAAAACCCCCTAATATATAAATAGTAATAAAAGATTTATAAAAAACAGCGTAACCTGTAAACGATCTCGGGTTAACTATTTAATAGCGACCCATCAAAATGTATAATGTCGTGGCCCGGGATAATGACGGTCGCAGCTGATTCAGCAGACGCTCCCCAAACATCCATCAGGAAGCTACGGGGAGACGCCAAATTGATGTTACAATCTTTTTGAATAAAACTTTTTTCGAGATCGGCGATTTGTACTTTCGCCCTTTTTTAGAGGGCCACATAGCTCGTTCGATTCACTGTTCGGAGTGCGCCATTTTTAAGCAAATATCTAAGTAGGATTATTTAGAATAGAATGCTTTGTTAATCATTAAAAACCGCTCAGTTGGCGGTAGAACCTGTATATCGTTTCCCCTGGGCGGTACCACCGCCACAAACATTTCTGCCGTGAAATTATTGCTTTTCAACAATTGTGTTTCGATGGGAAAGGTATCGATGCTGGTTACAATTATTCAAGAGGTGACCACTTAAGTTCTCAAGGGTAGCAACGCATCTGTGGCCATGTTAAAACAGGACCATTACTAACCACTACTAACAGGACTATCACCAACATCGTCTAACAGGGCTTACAGCAACTTACAATCTTTTCTCCCATAGTCCTTATACTAACGAATACAGACCAACTAACATTCCTATTAACATCTCATACTAGCTTGACTAACATCCCCAGTTTTTTTATGGTCCTACTCGAGGTTTGTCACAGATGTCATGGGCAGTAGCGGATGGGTGGAGCTGCATGATCGTTTGCTTTCTAATTCACATTAAAAATAATACCCAATTTTATATTTCCCAGTGTCTTATTTTTATAAATTGATATCAAACTAGCACAGAGTTTTGTTCAAAAGACCCTAAAGACCGCGAAAGATTGATGAATCTATTACTTAATTAATAAAAAGCAATTTTGTTCAATTTAAAGTAATAAAAATCGCGCAATTAAAGTTCTTGTCTACCGCCCCTTGGATTAAATAAGGGGGAGATTTAATTTTGTGGTCATTACGACCCCGCGCATACGATTTATTATAGCCATTTCAGAGCCGAAATCTTCTTTCACCGGACTGCTGTAGTTAATTTCATGTAATTTATCAAATAAAAGTCGATTCGTTTTTATTACGATTGGAGTCTTCGAAAACCTGCGGCATATATCAATGACTTATTATTCTCTATCTTTCACTTCAAAAACTGATTAAATGGATGTGCTAGAAAATTGGTATCAATAATTCTTTGTGTATGAGTGGAGTTGCAAGCGATTAGTCACTAGCACCATAAAAAAGATTGGGATCACTAAAACAAAGTCGCAAAATTTCAGATAGGTGAAATGAAAAATACCGGCGAAATATTTACTGGCCTACGCACCTTTATATATTGCTTCCACGAAAAGCCTAATAAAGAGTGTTACGTCGTGTTTAATTTGCATTTAAATCAAGTCCTCTATCCACTTATGGACATTTTAAGTCTACAAATGAGTTTCATTCGCGAATCTACAGAGGCGTCGCGGACGACTTGTAAAACAAATTGAAATTTTCAACAAAACTCCTGGGAACAACATTCGAGTTTAATTCTCGGTAAAATTTGATCTTACGCATTATTATCTAAATTACAACAAGATGTCTTGTATGAATAGATATAGATGGTACACTACATAGTTCAATAATGTACCTACCCACTATACGAATTTCGTTTGAAAGAATGAAAGAATGATCCCTGAACTACTTAAGGTTATACAACGGTTTTTCATGTATTCAATTGCACTAATTTTCCTTCTTTTATATGATTATGAACCTAATTTTGAACCTATATTTATTTTCTATATATACGAAGTGTCAATAAAACGAAAACAAAGTTGGTAACTTGAAATTTTTTCGAGAAAAATAAATTTATGAAGTAGACTCTAATTATTTTCTCTTTTCTATGTCATAACTATATTTTCACGAATTAGGTACCGTAATTATTTTTAAAACATAGTAAATAATCATTTCTGAAATGCAGGTAGACTAGGTAGACTTATGAAAAATGTCCTTCGATATCATTGTTAAACAATAATGTTACAGACATTTAAGACATATTTTAATTTTTGTGTACCTATTTTTTGATAGAGAAAAAGGGTAAAAACTGTTAACGCCATTTATTTCTGTCCACAGGCCTAAAGACCATCATCAACGCATTGCTGCACTCCTTCAAACAGCTAGCAGAGGTCATGACGCTGACGATTTTCTGCCTCATGGTGTTCGCACTGTTCGCGCTGCAGGTCTATATGGGGGAGCTCAGGAATAAATGCGTCAAGAACCTGGTCGTCAGGCCCGGAGAGAACTTCACAGATGAACTTTGGCTGGAGTAAGTTTACTTGGCTTCACTTAGTACTTTATATTGAGTAGGTACGTCTCATTGTCCCTGTTGTTAACCAACAATTACACTTACAATTACAATTACAATTACAATTACAATTACAATTCTTGTATCGTTAATAACCATTAACGATACAAGAATTGTAATTGTATGGGTACGTGTTTACGTTTATTTGCGTCTAGCCCATGTTTCTAGCGATGTACGCACAACAGCCAGTGTTTTGACGACTCCGTGGCGCGTTGGTTAGTGACCCTGATTAACGAACCGTGGGTCCCGGGTTCGATCCCCGGCCGGGGCAAACATTTATTTGGCAGATAAATGTTTGTACTCGTGTCTTGGGTGTGCAAAATTTTGTTGTTTTCTGTATGTGTCCGCCACCCGCAACACAGGGAATTTAGCGTGTACTGTAATTCATTGATAATATTATCATTATAAAGATATATAATGCAAAATACTATATACATATAATGACAAATACATACATACATATTTATATATATACATATAAATATATATACTGTCTCATCCAGGTGGATCAAGGACCCTTCAAACTGGATAATGGATATGGAGGAAGAGGTGCCGGTCATCTGCGGCAACCTGACCGGCGCACGGCACTGTCCCCCGCAGTACACGTGTCTCTGCACCGGGCCGAACCCGAACCACGGGTACACTAACTTCGACAACTTCCTGTGGTCCATGCTCACCACCTTTCAACTCATCACGTTGGACTACTGGGAGAATGTATATAATATGGTAAGTCGATTCTCTTCCTAATCTTTTTAGAGATGTACGAGGATACAGGCGTACAAAAGTAGGGCTCCATTATCGCTTATCATACATGTAAAAATATTTATGTTGGAAGTCCCTACATTAATGCTTAGTATATCCATTTTCACTTTACATAGCAGTGACCACATTTAGCTTACTAAATCCAGTAACTGGAGCCATCCTAGTAAGCATTGTGTAATGTGTTAGGAGACTCCCATCGCCCATCCATGTTCAAGCCACAACATAATTGCGGTGAGGCCACCCGTGCGAATTTCGGTGGAAAAATTCACAAAACCAAACTTATGGTTGTTATCAGGCAGGCGTTTGGGTAGAAAATGTCTGCCAAAACTTTTACGTCATTAAACATGGTGTTTCGATTCAAAGTTATTGGAGGTCAATATGATGGGTGATGATGATGACAAGTATTAGTGGGTAGTTATAATATACTCGACCCTCATAGATCCATCGCCCGGTTGATAGGTCAATGATTATAAAATATAATCTACTCGACCTGCATCTGGGGTATTTGAATATAGGCATGCGTTCGGAAGTGGATTATTTAATACCTACCACTCACGGATAGACTGCATATTTCAGGGGCTTAGTTGTGAAACTGAAGACGAGACTATCGGTATCGCCTTGGTGTAATTATTCGTGCAAATTTAAACTTTAAAGACGCCGACCCACGATCAAATTTGCACGAAAAATCAGACGAATGCGATTGGTGGATTATTTAGTTATAGATTAGACTCCTTTTCACTGTTTAAAATTTTCTGTATTTCGAGACTTCACGCGGATGAAGTTGCGAGGTCTCCCTAGTCAATAATATATTGATTTGAACATTATATGTTACCTAGATAGCAGTGTACGTGCAGGTATTGAGGTATCTCTGTATTTATAAGTCTGAGTAGATCCTCAATCCTCCAGAGAACCAGACGCTAACAATTTCCCGTGTTTGCTTAGGCAAGGGCATTGTTGAGACAGGCATAACACACAACATATATTCAAATATAGCGCGGCATAGCGAAACATAGCAAAACGGTGTTAAGACGGTGCGCAATATTACAAAACGAGGCTTTGACCGCGGCTCCGCCTGTGTAAAATTCCCTAATCTATCCCACAGGATCCGTGCATTTTCCGGGACATAAACTGCCTATGTTACTCTCCAATCCTCCACTCCACTCTCGATAAACGTACCTAATGTGGATGCGTGTTTGCATGGAAATACGTGCTAAAGATGACATAACCATGAATTCTTCATCAAATAATTTCAGTGTTTAAACACCAATTTTAACTTTTTTCTTCCAACTATAAGCCGCGCTTTGTAAAATACCTACAGTTTGGTTTACTTTGCCATAGGTTCTAACAATAGCATCATAATAACTAAATAAATAAATGCTTACACGCTCACACCCATAGAAGTTTATACAGATTAATTTACACATAATTATCAAGAGATTAAATTAATACTACACCAAAATCCCGTCACAAACCGCCGTTATAGTTGTGATGACACCGCTAAAAGCGGTCTCACAAAATTAATTAAGGATCCGCCGACAGAACGGCCCTACATTATGAAAACACTACGGGCACGCCAAAACTTCAACTCAGGCACACGGCCGACCCTTCGTTTGTAATGAAATCAAGCTACCGTAATTATATTCCATTTCTACCGCTCAAATCGTAGAATAGATGAAGCATATAGAAGCGGGTGAATAGGGGATATTTAGAATGTGGAATAATAATTTGCTATCCGTAATTGTGTAATACGGCCATGTGGTGACGGCAGAGCAGAATACAATTGTCATCTCCTCTACCCGCGGGTGTCGTACGAGGCGAAACGGAGAACGAGCACCATCCTCTGTGCATCAACTACCATCTAATACGATCACCAACCCGCCCGCCCAGTTTGTCAGGCTTATCAACAGTATATATATATTATTAACAGTATAGTAGCATTTTATTATTATTATATTTCTACGTTATTTCTAAGATTAGTGTGATACTGATTATTAAAATTGGGATATAAAGCTCAAATTATTACGACTTATCTAACTAAGACTATTTTGGCGTCCGGATTTGTAAAGCATTTGTAATTGAACTTCCGAACAAATATTAGCCGGATTATTGCTGTGCGATTGGAAATTCCAATCTGCCATTATTAGTTATCTGGTCTGAACAGAGCGATTAAACAGTAAAGGTGGTTTGAGTGGCATATTACTGCCAATGTACCCAACATTGCTCAAATTCATGCCCATTCACGTTGAGTAATAGATTTCAATGATTACAACTGCTGTGTGATTACAGTCTGCGGCACTCAAATTTGCGTGTAAAGCTGTGTCTACACCAAAGAAAATTGACAACTTTTGTTTTGTCAATTCCAAATGTAACAATGTTCCGCGTGACGGGTTTTTTAAAGTTATTTTGCACAAAATACTCTCGTTTAACTCGTTTAACACTCTCGTAGGCAGGAGCTAGCAGTACATATATGTTTAGTCAAGGAGCGTAATTCAGGGCACTCTGAGAAGCGCATAAGAAATCAACGCCAAATCTCTAGGGCGTCAATTCTTCTGCGATCTCGAAACAAATCAACCAAACTTCTGTAGCGTAGAGGAAAACGGATAAAACAAGAATTCCCAGTAATTCGGACCGGGACCACTGTTTTTGGGATATTTTTGTTTCTTCATATTTTCTCGATGTCGTACGGTGGAATAATTAAATGTATGCCATGTAAATGTACGTATGAGTTCTTGGATTGATCACAGTTTCATCGATAACCAAGTTGCATGCAGACGAAGCAGCATCATACTACTAACTATTACTTCGTCTAATAAATATTTAATCCTTGGCTCGACCACAGAAGAAAAATGTTCTATAGATATAAAATATTTTTTTTACGTTCATAAAGAGCTTTCCTACCTCGCATACTTACTCTGTAAATATCTTTATGGCCCCACTCCCGGCCAGAGCAGATATTTATGGGGCGTTCCCTAACGGAACTTGCCCGATTTCATAAACTACTTCTAATTTTAGGAGAATCTTTTTAAGTGACTTTTTAATATTGTTAAATTAGAAATAAACCCCTTACCGATCCCTAAGTATATAGAGTATATAGGGGTCGGCAAGGGGTTTCCCTAAATTTAGGTCCCATAAAATTAGTGGTGGTTGGTGAAATCGGAAATTAGTCTTTATATTATGTGATCTCTTGTTTGTATATCTATCAACTATGGCTACACAGGGTGTTCTAAAGCAGGGGTATAATGTTTAAGCAGGTTTAAATTTATCTTCCAGGTGCTGTCATCGTGTGGGCCGATGTCAGTGTCTTTTTTCACGGTGGTGGTATTCTTCGGGTCTTTCTACCTCATCAACCTGATGCTCGCCGTCGTGGCGCTCAGCTACGAGGAGGAATCGCAAATTACACAAGAGGTAAAATTACAACTCCTTATTTTAATGATATCATTATTATTAGTCAGACATGGGGACGTAATATCCCCAAAGCTGTTCATCGTTGCATTGGAGGATGTGTTCATGTTGAAGGAGTGGAAAGAACGCGGCAACAACATCATTTAAATATATTCAATTACATGCGAACACGAAACCAACAAATTGTAAAACCTAGATTTTAAGCATGACTGCAATAAATGAATTCCGGATTATTATGTAACATAACTTATTTCCTCAAAATAGGAAAGAAAAAAAGACCTGAACGAGCACCGCGACGATTCCACGTTCAGCTTCGACCCCACGTCGCTGGCGGTGCGGACGCTAAGGAAGGACTCCAAGAAGACAATAGACGCGCGGAAAGGCCTCCTCCTGGCCTCCTACTCCCGGAAGCGGACCAGGAGACGCAAGCGAGCCCGCAGCGGCATACAGCACGCGGCGGTCGCGGCGGTGACTGAGAGGTAAGTTGTAGTTGGAGTGGGTGGGCGGCGATGAAAACCGGCGTGGCTGATTTCTTGGCTAGCCTACAGGTTTTTTTTTTAATTTATGTAAATAGCAAACGAGTATGCAGTCCCACCGACATCTGTTATAAAGATATAGGTTATACTAATAAAATAATTTCCGTACCTAACCATACAAAAATCAATTATTTTAAATACGTGTCGGATTACTAGAAAGTTCCTACAGTTAAATCAACACTTGTCCCACAAAAACTTCACTTGGCTTTAGTCCGTGGATATTGAAATACCGGTTTATTTAAATAAATTATGGAATTGTAATGTTGAATTATCTCTACAAACAATTATAATGATACCATTTGTTGTACAACAATACATTTGACAAAAGTAAAAGGCCTACTTCATTCTAAAAGGCCTCTCCTAGCTAGCGCCACTCCGACCGGTCCTGTGCCCTCTGAATCCAGCGGTTTTCCGCTGTCTTCTTCAAGTCATCAGCCTGATCGGAAACCACGGGTGCTCCTTTTTCCAAGTCGTGGTCTTCGAAGACCTGTCTTCCCCATCGGTTAGCAGTTTATCTGTTTAACTCAAACTTCTATAATTAAAGGGGGCTTAATTTGAGTGCGGCTTTTTTTCGTCAAGTATTGTGCTGTACTATAAATGTATCACGTGTAATGTCTCAGTAAACTCATGTATATTGTTGCAATATTTTATTTTGAGGATATAAATGTGTTTTCTATTCTAGTTAATGTATTCTAAAAAAAAAATTATCAACGATCAAGTTTTAGCCTCAAAACATCTGTTCCAAAAATGCAAACGTTTTTCTGTCACACAATATATTTATCCGCTCATCGTTAGCATATTTTTGAAGAGATATAAAAATGTCATAACTTTTTATGACCCGCCCTTCGAGTGATCTTGAAGGTCCTCAAGGCTGTCTAGTTAAATTGATTTTAATGATCAACGTTGTAATATCGACGCTAAGGCCTCTTCCAGATAAAGCGTAATCATGTATTTGGTTCATCACAATCTCACTTTTTAGATAGATAGCTAGATTAGTCTTTATTGTACAAACGAAATAATTTCAGCAACAAGAAAAGCAAGAAGAAAAGTTAAGACAGAGTCAGGCAGCCAATTATGAAAGACAAGATAGTTGACAAAAATTAGATACATAGTAATAACACACATAATAACATATACAATAGCACAGTAAAAAAATAGGATAGTTAGAATAGGACAGAATTTTTAGGATAAAATAAACCAGTAATGAAGCCCAGTTTTTTTTAATTCAGTTTAAATCTTAATTCATTAACAATTAAAATCGGAGATTTTTGTGAAAATACCCTAAAATAAGTATAATACATAGAAGGTTAAATTGTTGCATTTTTAACGCATCATCTTGGTGCAAGGAATGCGAGTTACAAGTAACACTAACAATATTCTACATGTTTATAAGTTTCATCGGAACATATTTTCATACGAAAAACATAATATATTGCGACTACAACATACAACATTCGGGACATATGAATTTGTCACCAGAGACATTCTAACGATTGGAATTCATACCGTATATTAACTCTAACTGGCCATTAAAATGTACGCTTTTCGTTAACGGCAGCAATATACTAACTACAACATCAGGAATGTCCAAATAGATATTTATTTATGTATACTAATATTATAAAGAGGCAAAGTTTATACGGGGTTATCTTTGGAACTCGTAAGTCGATTGTAAATATTTATTCACTTATAGAAAACTCCAGTAACTTATTTTTGTAATTACTTGAATTGTGGATGAAAATTTGTATAAAAAAAAAATAAGCCGCGAGCAAGGTCTAGTTATTCTATACAATTATTGTTTCATGCATTTATATACGAGTATGCCCAAAGTTTGACTGGCAGAGAAAACTTTTAATATGAAGTCCACCTTTTACTCTATTATTTTTTGAATTGGTGTAATTAAGTTAAATAAATAATGATTTTCATAATAAATATATTTTGGAACTTTATCCGATGATAAACACGAACCACATGCATTGAATGCACACATCTTAGTCCGAAACGGGGGTAGACTGGGTGGCATTTATTAAAATTGATCGATTGCCACTTAGCACGATCGTCATATATATCCCCCTCTCAGCTTAGCTTAATGTAGTTGGCTCCCTGTTCGCTCCCTTAGGGGAGACAACGAAACTTGTTAGGTTCGTTAGTGCCTGGTCAGGGAAGATGACAAACCTACTTTTTCCGTAACTAAAAATGGTTACGACTAAAAGTTTTATACGTTTTGGTGACACTTACTGCATACGCGTAGCTACCAATTTTAGGGAAACATTTTTACAGCGACCAAACGTGAATATCTTTATTCGACGTAAACTCTACGTGAATATCACCTTCATCACGTATGAGGTCACATAACTTATTTAAAAAAATCTATAGATGTATTCTATACAATAACTTTTTAGTGTACACCAAAAAATTAAGACAATGTAATTACATAAAGACAGACCGGCATAAAACATCTTTTGGTAACCCGCTCATAATAAACGTTTTTCTTTTCTTTTCCATTTAAGTACCTTCTAAAATGTACGATGAGGACCTACTCGTATATATTCTGTATCCGAAAATATCACGAACAAAAATCAAAATTGATGCTCCGTTGTTTAGCCCACAAACTGCCCTACCAGTATATCAACAGATCCTGACTCCAGACGAAATTCCCCACAGGCGTCTGATCGAATACACCGGGTTTACATTATTATTGCAGTTTGATTCCAAGGCAATCGCTCACAAAATAAAAGCAAGTAATGGCAACGGTCGGCTTCGTCAACGATACCTGGAAGCCGATTATTGTCACACTCGCAAAACAATTCGACGACTTTAAAGTTCAAACTTGCACAAAAAATCACATGAAAGTGATACCTTGTCTCGTCTTGCGTTGCCAACTAACCCCCAGTTCTATACGATTTATGGGGTAATAATATGTATATTTTCAATTGATTCCCTTTATACTTTCTCAACACTGTTAATTTAGACCAATAAATCGGAATGAAATGAAAAGGGCCTCTTATTATCAGTTCATGTCTAACCTCAAACCAGGGTGGTCTCGAAATAAGCTTTCAGACGTTCTTAGCCCAGAGCCCATCTACTTATACTTCCAAGTTATGTTAACGATATTTATCTTTTTTTCTTGTCTGTAGCCTCTACTACCTGCCTACTATAAGAGCGATTATGTCAGGTCACTCGCATATTTTATTTCACTTGCGTCTTTGTGATTAATGATCAAATCAAAATGCTTTGCGTTATTTGGAATCAACTAACGTAGCAATTGTAGCGGCTACGTCGTAGGCAGCTCGTACCTCCTTGTGAGATTGATCGTAGAGCCGATGGATGTTGGTGTAGCGTCATTTATTAACCGGCCGCATACACTCCATACTGTTTAGCTCTAAGAGCATCTATTTGAGTGAATGTCAGCTATGACCAAACACAGAAGACCCCTATCAAATATATACGAAAGTAAGGTTTGGACGACATCAATAGACGATGACTCCCTGACCCACGATAGGGAACCTGCCTTTGGGCTTGAGTTCGGTTCGATTCGATTCCCAACCGGGGCAGACTTTTATGTAAAGAAAATAAAAGAAAAGCTTTTATGGTATACTGTTGCTGTCACAATAAATAAATAGTTCACCTTACCGTATCCGGGCATAGCAATAGTTTTGACACTAGACGACTTGTATTTTTAAGAATTTTGTTTCACCAATGTCTAAAGGTTAGAGTATCAATTTTGCACAAACATAACCGTGGAAGATAAGTGTTTGCTCTCGGGTCTTGGTCGTTATTTGTGCCTAGTTTGTAAGTGCGACACAGGGAATCGGCGGAATGAGAGTGTGTTAACGTATATTTATAATTCAAAGGCAATTTGGAATGGTATGTTCTCATATTTTTCGTTCAGACATTCCTTGACCTTCCTGCCCTTGGTCGGTTGTTGTCGGAGTGTAGGCAAACATTTATTGACCGGGGCAATGACCTGCATGACGTCAATCCTTGGTAGTTTACGTTTGTGGACCTTTCTACCGATAACCGCACGTCTCTCGGATTGCATTCCCGCAATCATAATAATATAATAAAATCCCCTTGGCTATACAAGACTAGCCCAGCCCTTGCACAGGTTTAAACATATAATAATAATTATAAATAAATAAACCTTTACACACTCACACCCCCGCACAAGGATTCCCTGTGTTCGAGGTCCAAGGTCCAAGGTCCCGGGTTCGATCCCCGGCCGGGGCAGACATTTATTTGGCTGATTAATATTTGTAACCGGGTCTTGGGCGTTAAATTGTGTAGTTTTCTGTGTGTGTCCGCCATGCGGGTGGCGGACACACGGCTACCCACGGCTCGTCAGACAGGGTAACTGACCAATGCGCCACCGAGTCATCATATTAAGCATATTAAGCCCAGATCTTGTCTAAAGGTTACTTAATATACAGTAAATGAGTACCTGAACGACAATGATCCTTGGAACAATAAGGCACGCGTCCATTAGCCTACAAGTTATCTTTGTCATTTGTCTTATCATCTTTTTCCTTTAATGTTAATTTTTATTAAGTGATATTTTATTTTAGATTATATATTATGTAATAAACGGTGAACGGTCTGCTTTCGGTGAAGGAAAACATCGGGAGGAAACCTGCATGTCTGAGAGTTCTCCATAATGTTCTCAAAGGCATGTGAAGTCTGCCAATCCGCACTTGGCCAG
>DWLO01002208.1:0-13008 GCA_018245335.1 Dalla quadristriga | reverse complement strand
CCCGCGACTATGCACGTGTGGAATTTATATCACATCTATTTTTTAAATTTTTATACAGAATTTCAAATCATCGATTTCTATCCACATTCTTTAAAATTAAATATAATATACATGCAGTATTATACATATAATCCTTCCGGAAGAAATTCGCTTAATGACAGGGAAAACTTTCTCGAAATTCGTTACGTAACTTAGAAGGAGTAACAGATAGCCGTGGATAGCTATATTGACAGAGTGACAACGGTCACGAATGGTTATCCTAAAACGTAGAAAAACGTCTTCCTTGAATTTAGACAAACTGAATATACATTTTCATATATCTAAGAAATTAAGGAATTTCGTGTAGTCATCCCAACAGTGAATGAATTTCTAAAAATCCCGTTTGAGCCTGCATTACTTCTACCATCCAATTTACTGGATGTTAATATGTCATAAAGCATGAGATGTGCTTGTATAAAGGTATTTAATCATATAAAATCAATCAATAATTATATTATAATATCTGAAAGCTATTATTTTCAATTGAAGTTACTTTTGGAGTAACGTCAACCAAATAATCATAAAATCTCTTTAAAACACATCCAATTTTTAGGTAACCATCCCTAACCCCTCTAGATTTGTTACCCTCATATCCTGTTAAAATTAGCCACTTGGTCAAATCATAACGTTGTGATACAAATCACTATTAACGGAATATAATTTTTTTAATATCCACTTGCAAACGAAGCATACCATATTCTGCTAGTGATGTCCATTTACATTACTATCAATAATGTATTATGTGATGATGGAAACATGAAACAATCACGACCATTGATCCACTTACGTGCTGCTTTGGTGAATAACACCAAACAGGATCACAGCTATTGGTGTGTTATCAGACACTAATATAATCTTTAAAAATTAAGAATAGTAAAATAGAAAGAGAACAACATCAGGGTGGTCACCACTTAATATTCCCTGAGAGTAATTTATAGAAATCGTAGGTTATAATACTAGTACTCGTCACTCTGTTTTATGTTCAAAAACTGTAATATAATATTTGTGTGCATATAATTTATTTGCATTATTGTGCTGCTTAGTATTTACTACTCTTGAATCATGCAACAATTTTCAATAGTTATCTGGTATAAATCGATCTGACTGTTAAGACCGACACTTGTACCATTATTATAAAATACTATTAAGGATTTTAGCATAATTCAGAAAGTTAATGAGCAGCCGGGTATGTACTGTGTCGGCCCGATAGACGATATTGTGTCGTGTAATATAAAATGTTCTACGTTACTAACGAAATCTACAACAAAACAAAATGCATTAGTGTATCTGTCAATAGGAAAGACATACTCGTAGGATTTGGTTATAATAAAATAAACCGAGAGTGATTTGTCTTATCGATATATTTTGTGCTCGCCTAGCCACACTAAAATTACACGAAGGGAAGGGTGGCTTGGTTATTATTTTGGAAAGCGTATTCGATGTCCCCATCAATGAATAGTACCCCGTGCATTATTCTTACTGTGTGCGTGACGTGCCAAATTGCAGGTGCCTAATACATACGCACCTGTTACCAGTTTGCGGTTTGCACATTGTTTTCATTTATTACGTATTTATATCGGTTTAACGTTTAAGTGGCAATAAACATCGTGTAGTAGAATGTATTAATCAAAAAATAATACTAATTTGTTCATTGCAAACGCGTATTTGGCTTTGAAATTCTTTTACTATCTCAAACGGTTTGACACGGCAGCTTTAACATAATGTCCTATGTTCAGCAATTGACCATAAAATACGGATGGATGGAACATTACATTACATTATCGTACCGGCATTGATGAAATCCCTACTAATATCATAAATGCGAGAGTTTTTGTTGGTTTGACCTTCTTTGACGCTGCAAGAGAGCAACGGATAAAAGTGATACTTACAAATTACAGATACAAAGATTAAGCGATCACAGAGGCAGTATCAGGGCCGGAGAGAAACATAGGCTACTTATTACAAAACAAGTTCATCCCTAAAGGAGATGAAACGGAATGAAAGTTTCTATGAAAAATCGAATTTTATGAGCAAAGCAGCGGGGAAACCTAGTATGTAATATATGGTTACAGATTACAGAGATGGCTACAGTGATCCCTGTCTTATTAAATAAAGTCATTTCCAAAACTAAAGGAACAATTTCACGATAATTACTGTTTTTTATAATATTCTTTGTAAAGATGAAATCCGATAAATATATAGTATTTGCAAATAAGTCAATGAAATCAGGGTTTGTAAATTTTAAAGAAGTAAATATTAATTTATTTTACAATTTTGTAATAATGATTACCTACGTAACTTTAGTAAACGTATCCAAATATAAAAAATATAATTACGGAATATCATGTAGATAATTTCTCTAAAGTAACATCACTATTAAAGCATATTGTCTGTCTATCTGTCACCACTACATAGTGAGAAAGCGCCCTTTGGTCACGGCCATTAAACGCATAAGCACAAATTTAAAACAAAACCGCAGATTCAAGTGCTTTAGTCCAGCAGTAGACTGTTATAGGCTGATGATGATGATCATGATTCAAGTTAAGGCGTTGTTAAGGAGTTACCTACTAAAATGGACTTCCTCTGTAAGTTCTTAATTATTAAGTAACTTATCAACTTTCTGAAATTACGTAGGTAAACATGTGTAGAAGTGGTAGCAACTTATTTATTCAAACTGACGACTCCGTGGCGCGTTAGTTAGTGACCCTCACTGACCAGCTGTGGGGCCCGGGTTCGATCTCCGGCCGCGGCATACATTTATTTGGCAGATAAATGTTCGTACTCGGGTATTGGGCGTTAAATTGTGTTGTCAGCTACCCACCTGCAACACAGGCAATCCTAGTGTGGGGATATGAGTGAGTTTGCGTTTTAAAAAAAAGAAAAAGAAGACTCAAAACATAGAAAAATAAATTACACGTTATCCTACTATACTACGAGTACTAAACGCTTTTCTTAGCTAGCTTATGTATTCTGAGATCATGCGTTTACAGATTTCGTTTAAAATCCCTAGGCACATGATTGCACGGTTTTATTATTGCGACTCATTGAATCATTTATTAAGTTTATATTGTATATTTAATGAATTGTATTAATATTTAAGTTTGTAAAATGTTCAATTTATAAAAGTCTTGCTGTTTACCTTTTATGTACATTTTTGCATAACAGCGATTTTATTACGATCGTCAAAACAACCGTCCACCCGGAACCGGACCGCCCGTTGCGGAGTCAAACTAATTAAGGCCACTCGTATCTATTTATAAATTTTCAACGCTCATTCATGGAAATCGAGAGTAGTAGTATGGTAGTACGAATATAATATCCATTCTATATTTAAGTATTTGAACGATTTATTTTGCTTAAGGTTATTGGGTCGTCTTTATTTTTGCCACAAACTAATAACGATTTGACGATTTATTGAGGAACAAGAACTTATGTATAAGAGGAAATATAAATACAAATATTGGATTAGATATTTAAGTACTTGAAGAGTTCAGGCTGTACAAGTATAAATCCAGCCGCTATCTCAAAAAAAGTGCAAACCGGTACGAGCTTGTAGCGTTCCGTGCTACACGCGGACTTCGCGTAATTGTGATCTACCGATCCCTCGGGGGCCACACTGCACCTAATATGCCACCCCCGCACGGAAAATTGTTAGCGAAAGACTTACGGCCTGTTTAGACTAAGACAGATAGCCAAGTGTATATTGACAATTGTTTTTAACCGACATCGAACAATAGGGGGGAAGTTCTTGATTCGATGCCTTTGTTTCGATGCGATGGAGATACTTTTGTTTTTCAACTACCTATAACCATAAATTTCTTATAACTCAAATAACGTATTCCAGGGTTAAATGTCGTTAAATGCGTTTACCATATTATTTTGAAACATTTAATCTCCCCCGTTTTGAAAGGTAATTATTACGCGCTTAATTTCTTACATAAACTGTGTATTAAACCAAGGTTATGCTTTAAATTACAAATGCTTATCTTAAGAGTAAGTATAGATAGGAGGAAGAATTAGTATGAGGCCCAGGTGAATTAGTATTGGTTTAAGTGGAGATAGACACGGGAATGCTTCCTGGAACTTGGCCTGGCGCACTGCCGTGCCCTCAAAAATTCTTTTCCGTTTCAACAATCCAGTACACGTTTTAAACTTACTCCACTAATATATCTAATACTAGTAGCAAACACACATGAAATGGGATTTAATGGATACCTGTAATCGAATCATTCAAATATTATTTCAAGTCAGCGAAAGATACGTTGCTACTACTGAGTACTAAGTTCATTGCCTCTCGTAAAGTATGCCGGCTATCTTTTCGACCGAAAACATATATTTTCACAGCAAAAATGGTTATTTATTTCGATATCTACAATACTGACCACAGGCTTCATTGATTTATTCGGTGAATACAAACTAATGACCGTTTTGAAAGTCAACTAAAGATATTTCCTACTGGTTTGTCAATATCGAATGGTCTATTAGGTTTAGCTAATGTAGGATAGAATTCCATTTTCTGTATTGGCTTAGAACGTATTGAATATACGTTAAGCACCTGATTTACAGGTACCTGTTTAGGTAAATATTCAAGTTAGTTGTTTATGGTTTTTAACAAATCTTTGTCATGATAACACAAGCTCCCATACTGTCTATCCATATGGATCCCGACGTATTGTAAGTACTCCAAACATTCATTTTCACTACAAAGCCAGTCAACAACGTAAGCATATTGGTAAAACACTTGCAACCAATCAACGTCACAACAGACTCGCCCTCCTATGCAATAACAAGTGTTTGCTCTCATAAAAAATGAGTGCAAATCTGCACACAGATGATTGTTTATGTTTCCATATCGTCCCTGAGTGCAGCCATTGTTGCCTCTCCCTCGCTTTATTTACAATAAAACGTCTGATTTAACATGAATACAGAAGTTAATTCAGCGAACGACAATAAAGAGCCCGTCACCCCATATTTATAGTAATCCTCTTAATCGTATCGATTTGGACAGTATGATAAAAAAAGTTTCAAAAAGCCTTTCTTTTCGCAGATGGGCCATCACGGCATGGAAGGCCTAGATATGCTTGACCCTCTGACGTCTTCGTCGATGACCACTTTAGCACCTATGGGCGAAGCGGCACCACCACATCATCAACTTCATGGATATGGTGCCATGAACCACGTCATGAATCATCACCACCATTCAGGTGGGCTGGCGCATGGGCCACCAGCTCATCTTGGACATCCTGGAGCTGGACTCCATCCGGACACCGACACGGATCCACGAGAACTTGAAGCTTTTGCTGAAAGATTTAAGCAACGAAGAATTAAATTAGGTGTCACACAAGCAGATGTTGGTAAAGCTCTTGCAAATTTAAAACTGCCAGGAGTAGGGGCTCTGTCTCAAAGCACCATCTGTCGGTTTGAAAGTCTAACACTAAGTCACAATAATATGATCGCGTTAAAACCAATTTTACAAGCCTGGTTAGAAGAAGCCGAAGCACAAGCGAAGAACAAAAGGCGAGATCCGGACGCGCCGAGCGTGCTTCCGGCCGGAGAGAAGAAACGAAAGAGAACGTCAATCGCCGCACCCGAGAAGAGAAGTCTTGAAGCGTACTTCGCCGTTCAGCCTCGGCCATCTGGAGAGAAAATTGCAGCAATCGCAGAAAAGTTAGACTTAAAGAAAAACGTCGTCCGAGTATGGTTCTGTAATCAGCGGCAAAAACAGAAACGTATGAAATTTGCGGCGCAACACTGACCGTCGGGGGGCGGCGGGGCTCTTCTGTATCCAGGAGCTGGATACGGGTATTGAGCCCCTGCCGCAGCCGGCAGCCGCCCCGGCAAGTCTGGAGACATCGGTGCTCCACCGCCAGATATAAACTTCGTGAGCAATAAAGTGATCTCATTTCGATCATATTCTTTTTCGTGAATACTTCTCAAGCGCGTATTAGTCACTAGTGTAGATATCGTACATCGTAAACACGTTTTCGTTTTTAGAATGAGGCTTCTTATTTTCGAGAAACAGGGTATATAATTGATTATATACATATCATTACGGTGATTAAAAGCAGCAGCTTTGTTTGTTTCACACATCGTTTTCATGCGCCGTGATAATATGATGTTCTGGAGCATCGAATAATGTACATGAAAATTGAAAATCAGGATTTTTAAAAGAATGTGCCTTGCAAATATTCAATATTCTGTGTTTAATGTTAGTAACGTGATCGCTGTAGATGTAGGTGTCGGGTGCGTGTGAAGGTCGCTACCCGATCGAAACGAGTTGGCTGCGTATGGTCAAAGGTGCTTTGAGTCCAATTTTTTTTTGGTAGTCATGTGTTTCGTCAAATTGTGTTTAGTCAAGGGTGCTTTACATCAAAATATATTATTCATAGCCAGTTTCGATTAGTTGAATAGATTTTAGTCAAAATCTCAGAAGGGCTGTTTATTCGACTATGACAGTATATGTTGAAAGCCGGGTGATCAAACCTGTACCAACCTGTCAACCTGACCATGTGAGCAACATCGACTGGGTATGATATTCATTTGTACCAACTGGACTTACACTAACGGTCCTATTTCTAAGGTCTCATAGTAGGAATTATTTGGGACTTCACGTAAAAAATTTAAGAGTATTACGTAAGTAAATACTTTAACCTCATTTGTAATATTATTCTTGAACGGAAGTTACTAGGATATACTATATTGTACTGCAATACAATAATAATAATAATATTTCTGACTTATATACTGAGGAATCACAATCACACCTTTGTCCAAACGCAACTTTGACGAATAGCAAGTTTGACATAAACGAACAAAATATTATATTTATTTAATTTAGACGAAAACCACCATTGACCATACAAAGGATCTATCAAAACATCAAAATTACACTTAAATTGTACCTTGGACTGTGTCATGATTAGGACGGTAATATGTACCAAACACGAGATTTTTACATATTAATTTGATTGTTACATATTGGCAGCGTTATTTATTTTATTTACTCGTTATTAATTAATTCGACATGTTTTAATAACACGAACTTTTACACTGGAAGACTGTACATATTACGTGCCTTAATCGTTTCTCGGTCTGTTTTTAAAATTAATTATACTATAATGTACCTATTCTTTTGTTTTTGTGTTATTGGAACTAAAGTTGTACAAAATAGTTATAAGAGTATCTTTTTGTGCATAAGTCTGTAGATAAAGTCTTATTTTAAAGTTAAATTACATTACGATTGTTATATAATTATCTAAATTACATATTATTATTTCATTTGTTCCTTAATACATGAAAATTTTCACAAATGGCACAATTTTAGAATAAGAAGTTATTAGAGACATTAGCCAAAATAGTATTAAACATTGTAGGAGTACATATAAATCAGTTTTAAATTTGCAAACTATGCTAAATTACTACAGTGGATGGAATTAGTTCAACAAAACATTACAAACATTGCTTCACCAAGGACAATGACCAGGTAACCTTGGTTTGACAATTTTGTACTTGCAACAAAAGTTTTCCTATTAATGCATTTATTTTATGGTGGCATTTTACTTAGCACTGTGGTATTTCTTGCAAGTATGGCTGATAAAAGCTAAAAAGCAAGAACAGCTTAAGGCAAAATAAAAAATTTGCGATTATAAATAATATTTTTAAAAAATATTTTGTAAATATAGAAATAATTAACAAGGTAATTTATAAACGTGCAATCTAGACCTCGATAATTATAATTAAGATTAACTGCTAGGAATTAAATGAATTAACAATGAACACAATACCAAATCTACTTTAAATTTAAATGCTTATAAAATTTCTAGTCACGGCTTTAATTTTCGTTGTAATTTCTTACTAGTAGCAAATATAGATGTTTGCTTTAAATATGGCAATGCTTTTATTATATATGATTTTAATAAATTTATGAAGTTTTTACAATTAGTGCTGCAATCGTATTTTACAAGGCTTTGTAAGATAAAATAATTGGTACATTTTCTGTTTGAAATTAAAGATTCAATGTACAAATATCAAATATGCCTTGGTACATAGAAGTGTACCCTACTTTTGCAAAATATATATACAAAAATAAAATTGTTATTAATCTAAAGTATTTCCTTGAGTCGTAGAGAATGTCAACTAGGTACGATTCTAAACAACCGATAAAATAATTGGAAAAAACGTTCATTGTACATGAATAACCACAATACAATTATAATATTAATTATAATAATCTGGTGTCAGTCACTCGGTTGATAGTCCGGTTAACTGAACTTATGCAACATTTTAGAGTCACTAGTCCGGAGCGCTCGTGGTCGTGCGGCGAGTGTCAATCGTAATTGAAAGAGAATGTAAAGCCGCATTGGGTCCGGCCGGCAGTTGGATGGGTGACCTTGGAAAAAATTCTTGAGCGCTTCCTTGCTTCAGAGGGCACGTTAAGCCGTCGGTTCCGGTTGTTGGCCTTGTCGGAAGTCATGGTGCGGATTGGAGCAGCGTGGTGAAGTAAGCTTCAGGCTTCCTGAGTTATGAGGAGAGACCCCGTGCCCTGCAGTGGGCCATTATGGGTTGCAGCCAGTCCGGAAATGTGTTCACATGGCATTTTTTTGCACCTATTATGAAAAATCATTTACAAAACCAATTATTCAGTTTTACCGCTATAACATAATTTAGGCGACGACAAGAGAGCTGAAAATAAAAAACACTCTATGACTAAAAATTCCACGACCTATAAAACCGTTAAAATGCAACGAAAATGTATTACGCCGCTTTCATATTACAAATTTATGCAATTTTTACCACAAGTAAGTAATGGCGGATGGTACCCTATTATTAATCAGTAATTGCCTTTAATGGTATGAAATTAAAGTTTCCAATCGCACCCATAAGAAGCAGGGAATTGGCAGTCTATATAATTGGAATGCTTTCAAATCCTAATAGAAAGTAAATTATTACTTACAATACTATAAATTTTAAATAAAAGACAATATCGTAAAATATCTTTATAATAAGCGTATTATAGCTAAAAAATAATTTTACCTCGTATATTAGCAATGCGCCTAACAAGAGGCTAATGTCCAAATGCTGACTGATATCGACGATAAAAATAAGATTATGATAAATTTAGATGACTTTTATTAATTAATGGATTCAGAGTCTTGTAAAATACGATCGCAATAGGTTTACCACTGATTACGACCAATACTCGTGGGCCAGGAAAAGAAAACACGCTTGACGTGCATTCACATAACTATCATACCTACTTTCTGTAGAACTAAAAAACAACTTGGTGAATAACTTCCAGAGCAATTTAAAACGCTGATCTATCTACCTCAGATCGATACATGGAATGCTGAAGAGCTACTTATAACCGTTTTTTTACTTTGTACACAGCCCATAAAAAGGATAGTAGTCATATTATAAAGATTGTTTAAGTTCACTTCTTGCCCGTAGTACAGTTGGGAATAAGTTCACTATTTTAATACAAATCGTATATACAACGAAAAGTACCATGTCAACGAATTTTTGTATTGATGCACTAATAATAAATAAAATATGCTGAATTTAGCCCGAATGTAATTATTGCGACTAATATTAGTTTTCAAACTAAATCAGCGCTAATTTTAAGTAGACATTAGTAGATTCTCTTGCAATTTAGTAATCCTTAATTATATTGTTATTAATAAAAGAGGAAAACTTATTTCAAAAACCAATAAACAATAAATTGAAAATAGAAATATTAGTAACATCTTGTTTTATTGTACCCTGTTGTTTGACCCGCATTGATTACAACTACGAATAAGTACGAAACGAACCTTGTTGAAGTGAAAATTGAATTTCGCTATTTTGATTATCAGTGTGGCAACCGTCATTAAAATGTCTTGTTTCTAAAGCTGGACATTACATAATGTCTTTACGAAACCACTTCGTAGTAGTTGTCCACGTTAAAAATTATAAGAGTTAGGTGTAGACCACAGGTCGTCATAGGAATCCTGGTACTGCACTAAGGAACATTTATTTGATGTTGTAATGAAAGTATTTTATGGAATTCACTGAATTAAAGCTACTTTAGTTCGCATTCATTGATGAACAGAGTATTGGCTAACTGCTTTTAATTAAAGCTCAATACGTATCAATAAAGGTTCTACGATTTAGTAGGGTAAAGGTTCTACGATCGACTACAATTTAGTATTTGGTGGATTAAAATTATTTGATCGGAGCGTGGCTTTGGAACTTAATGGCGTTTCGGTACCACCAGTTATGGCTTTGGTGGTAGCGCGGCTCCGCGAAGAAATATTGCACGTAGTAGGGCCATTTCCTCTGACGGAAAGGTGAAGTTGCTGGCACACCTAAATCAGAGTAATTATACCAAAGGGTTGACAGTGCAGAATGACCAAATTTCGCTAATATTCGATTCGACTAATACAAAAATCCTAATCCCAACCCACTACTGACTTGTTAGCTAGTGTTCTAGCAGTCCTAATCACTACACTCCGATGAACTAGTGCTAAATAAGTATATTCCTGTTAATAAGTAATGTTAATTATACCAACATTCCTAATGCTACAGTCCCATTCAAGGTCAGGACATCTCGGAAAGTTAGAAAAGTTTAGCCAATTTCGGGCAATAAACGGGCGACGCACCGGTAGTGTGTATTACACGAACCATTTTGGGTAACTTTCGGCCTCTCCATAGCTCAAAAACTATTAGACCAACTTCCAATTTGCATGTCAAATAAGGAATCCTTGATCGTTTAGGCCTCCAACACACATTGACTGATTGATTGACTGGTACTAAAGAACATAAGAAATTATGGAAAATAGGTTGTTTTAGGCTAGATTCGTTTTCAGAACAAAAGGCGGTTCACGGTTTAAGAAATTAGTTCGAGTAGGTAGCCACACATTTATTTCTCAAAAGAACAATGATTCATTTGTCTGAGAAGTACAATTATAATATTATATATTATACAGTTATATAATAAATTAGTTAGAGTAAACTGTAGGTAACGTTGAAAATAAGTAAGTAATATTCAAAAATACGCAAAGACGTCACTCAGTTTAGCAACACGAGGGTAAATAGGAATGTTTGAAATCCCTATTAAGTATGGAATACAATTTCCATTGCCGTTTGTATAATAGCAAGCGGGTGATTAGGGTGTTTCGGGGTTCCGTCACTTTGAATTCAAGCCACGTTAATGCGGACTAGAAAAGCTTGGTAGCATTTATAACTGGACAATCCCATACTATTCGAAATCAAATCAATTCCAAGATTGTTATCAAATCGCGTTTCCATTTTCTCATAATCCGGCTTTCGATCAAAATCCTAGTTTTATAAAAATCCCGCAATATATCGATATCCTGCGTTCCTGCATATTGGTTGTAAAGGCCCTAACTAGAAAGATAGTTGTATAATTTAATTCGCTGCTGTCTGACAGTAAAATGTATAGCCGGTGTTGGTCTCCCGGACGGATAGTGCCCGTTACTACGAGCTCCATTTTACTTAAATCGACTACATTTTTTCCAATGACTTCATTATTTATGGCTGCAGTATAATATTAATGAACTGAACTGTGGTAGGTACAAAACTTACATTCGAAAACGTAATTTGCTACATTGAACATTTTTAAGCCATTCATGGCCGGTTTCTGAGCTCTTTTTGTCGGCGGTTTATCTATTCAAAAACGCTTTCGGTTCGATAACTTCTGAAAATGCGTCTTCGGACAACGCACTGTTAGATAAACTCCGTTTAAACTTAGATTGAATTAACTAACCATTTTGCGTTTTAAATTAACTAACCACATCTTTCCGACCCAAACAATTGTTGAATAACAATTATTTCACGGCAGAAATGGGTGTGGCGGTGGTACCGCCCCGGGCGAACCGTATACAATAAATTATCATTATTAATAACTTAAACACAGCTTGCCCACCTTCGTTTATAATATTATTGTCAATAAGTAACTAGTATTAGTGCTAAAATAAAATGATAAAATCAATTTTAGACGCAGAGACCCATCTAGTGGCAGACTATGAAACTGGTTATCGGTTGCATAGTTATTGAACACCTTCTTGGGCATTAAGTAACGCAGTGATAGATAAACAACGTTTATCTCATGATTTATTGAATCAATAGCTACTGAGGATTACACTGTTAAACTCAGAAACCGAGAAATATCACATTTTGCACTCGCATGCTCGCACATTCATACATTTTCAATGATTGTAAAAGTCTGAGTAGCCTTTTGAAAAATGTGATTCATTATCGTTGTTGACAATAAAACTACGGATAATTGAGACATATTTTAATTTTCACATACCTACCTAATATTTAACTGGACATAATGTCAATTAAAATTACGAATCCATTTCGTAATTTTTCTCTACCACTAACTTGATACCTATACGAATATTAAAATATATCTTAAATGTCAGTAATTCTATTCTCAACAATAATAATAAATCACATTTTTCAAAAGTTTACCTTAACTTATACGAAAATAAAAAAGTGAGAAAGAGCAAGCGAGAAAGTTGCGAAATGTGAGAGGCCTCTTTTCTAGCAAGGGTTTCCCTTCCTAGACAAGTTCGTAGGTGTGCTACGCAAGCTACGCACGCTACGCCGCAGACACCGCTTAGTATAGACACCGTCTATACTCGGGGCAAATTTGATCTGGAACGTTTAATAACAATAAGTCGCCTAGCAACCACAAGCAGGTTCATGAAACAGTTTGTTGTTTTATCACATACATATTATTTTTGTACCCTTTGCCCGTATGTAATGAAACGTCGTACTTCGGAAAATAACACGACCAAGTAAAAGAGTCAGTTATTATTTGAGGTTATTATTACCGCTATAAGAAGTGTGATTGGTATGCAAAAATATATTACAATAACGTTGAAAGGTTACAATTCCCTTCATGGAAATAAATCAAAGCATAAGTTTTTCAATGACGATAGTGTTATTGAATTTTGGTTTTTC
>DWLO01002207.1:0-13009 GCA_018245335.1 Dalla quadristriga | reverse complement strand
TCAGTCTGTCAGTCTGTCAGTCTGTCAGTCTGTCAGTCAGTCAGTCAGGACATCTCTCTTTATATAAATAGAGATAGAGAAGAGAAGAGATAATGTATATTATATAACTCCTCTTTTTTTACATCCAAAGTTAAAAAATCCGAGAAGAAATGTTATGTTATTATTTCGACCATTCGTTGCATTGATTATTTATGTGATATAATGTGTATATGTGTATATAATGATATATCACATAATCAATGCAACTAAAGGAATAAATAAAATAAATAAACGAATGCGTTTATTTATACTTTACTTTACTATATTTACCCACTAAAATCGGGCCAATAGTTTTCGGTTCACGAAAACAAACCGATGGCTACCAACGTTTTTAAACCAAATGAAAATTGTAGAAAAAATATTCTTCCGTTTTTTCCCGCACCGATTGGGCTTAGGTAGATAATTTTTATTGTTAGTATAACAGTGCAGTATGCCGCTTTTGTTAGTTTTTACAAAATAATTGGAAAAGCTGTGATTGACGAGTGACATATTTATGTTGTGTGTGTGTTTTAAGCTCACATCGAAATATTTGGTACGATATTTGCAGATTTGTAGACTTAAATTTTTATTTAGTCAATAATGTATTTGTACCTTAGTAAACAATCTTGGGTTATGAGATTAATTGATATACTCAAATTTCTCTCTCTCTTTTTTAAAATGTAGCTCATTTAATACACGTATTTTATAACATGGACAAAGTATGCAAAATAGTTGTTGAAATACAAAGACTATTTACCGCCTTGTAGTTTTTATCGTATGAAAGTATATCCCATTCCTCTAGTATTCAACATTTTGAAACAAGTTTTTAAACGAGATTTCAAACGAGATTTTCAGACTTCGTTTGTTTTATTCAAATGTTGTTTTGTTTTCAGAATTAAATTTAAATATTATCTTCCGCTCGTGTATATCTTTAGCATTCGTAATCAAAGCAGTGAGTGGCAGAGCGGCAATCGAGGTGTTTTCTAATTACAAGATGACCCTTGCTTATTATTTACGCGGTGATTTCAAAGGCAGATTGTAGTATCAATATTTAAATATACGCCTCTCTGTAACTACGTTCGCTGACGGTGAAATCTCTTAGGCATGGTTGACCTTGTTTTTACCTTTCATTCGAGACTACAAAATGTACAATTTGGGTACGCATTCTACGCATTTAAACGTCAAGTTTGTTAGAGTAATCTGTTCTAGTTGTATGAAATTGTAGGAAATATTTTGTTAGAAACTTCACTGGAAATATATGAAAATTTACTATGAAATTAATCATTAAATAAATTTAAAATTAAAAGAATAAAAAATTAGTAGAAGTAATAAAATTAAATTTTCGCGAAAAACAGGCTATTCTGTAATTAATTGTGTTAGTAAAAAAATCAAAAGGTATAAGATAGTTTATCGTATCTATCATCATCATCTTCAACCAAACCCATCAACGGCCCCCTATTGAGCACGGATCTCCTCTCAAGGTGAGAAGGGTATGGCCATAGTCCACCACGCGGCTAAGTGAGGATTGGCAGACTTCACACGCCATTTAGAACATTATGGAGTACTCTCAGGCATGTAGGTTTCCTCACGATGTTTTCTTTTACCGAAACAGATGATTTTCAATTACTTACGAGTAAAGCGCACATAACTTAGAGAAGTCATAAGTGCTTGGGATTGGACTGGGAAGTGTCTTAACTACTAGACTATCATCGGGTTTTCCCCCGTAACTATCTATATTGCTGAGTTACTTCGTGAATCCCCCAGCATATGGGTTCCAGACAAAGACAATGTATATCAAATGACAATAAAAAGTTTTTATATAATAACGCTTTTAATGTGTTTACTTTATTTGTCATTCCAATATCTATTCCGGAGATCGCCGACATCGCAGTCAAAACGGACTAGCAGTTATGTGTAGCGAAAACATCTGTAACTCGCAAAAGGGTTTCGGTTGACTAAACAAACTGGAGATAAACTAGATATGGCTGGACGTATTTAATTAAAACTTTTGCCGTGCCCGTCGGTGCGAGTCCTTTGATGGACAGAACGTCTGGACGTTCAGCTTTACGAGGGAGCCTGTAAGTTGAAGTAAGAAACCCTTCAGAGGGGTAATAGTGATAAGTATGCCGGTTATAGAAATTGACGAGCTATCAAGCACAGTGGTGCTGGCGACTTCTCCGGACCGGTCACGGTTCGAAGCCAAAGTTTATAATGAAGTCTTCCTTCCTTAACTCACAACTCCTTTCCAAGGAGACCTTAGATAGGCCGGCAGGCCACTGGTTAAAATGTAAAATTAAAATGTTTTCCTATACTTTTACAGAAGAAAAATAACAACCCGACGAAGAAAACAAATAAGTTGCAAATAAACGAAACCATAGGGTAAATGATCTTCATTGTAAGTTCATTTCAAAGTGGTGCGTGGTATGACGCCTGTTCACAACACGACAGATTATATGCAAGTGGTTTTGATGTAGGTACTAGAAGATCAATGAACCCTAAAATGTGTGAAAGACAACAAATTCGGTTTGAGTTATAATACGCAAGAATTGTAATTATTAGGTTGCTGTAGGTGGAGGTAAATGTTTCATGTTGACTGATGGAAAATGCCATAAGGCATAAGGCCGCCCTTTGTAATGCTTAGTTAATGTTTTACAATAAAGAGTGTTTGTAGGCGATAGAGGCGGCAGTGTAAACAGTAAGACGGATAAAAATAAACTTTATTGTAGCTGACTCAAAAAGTATATATGGTATGGCCGGTAGAACAAGTCCGGTAGAGTCTGTCTGGTGGTAGAAACTATATATGGTTCGCCCATCGGCACACCCATTTCTGCCGTGATTTTATTGTTTTCCAAAATGTTGTTTCGGTCGGAAAGGTGTGGATGCCGGCTACACTTATACAAGAGGCAACTACCTTAGTATTCAAGGGCAGCAGCTGGGGCCAGCTTGGAACAGGATCATTACTAACTGACAGTTCTTTCTCCCATAGTCCTTCCACTAACGAATACTGACCAACTAACACTTCTATTAACATCTCATATTAACTGACTAACATCCCCAGTTTCTTTTGCGGTCCTATTCGAGGTTTGTCACAGATGTATTAGGCGGCAGCGGATGGGTGGAGCTAAATGCTCGTTTGCTATCTTATTAAGATAAAAAAAGGTACCTAGCACTTTAGAATTTCCCCGTAACCTTTATTCAGGTTGACCCAACGAAATGAATATAAGCTCGAGTGGGGACGCGAAAATAAAAACAATACAAGGCGCATTAGTTACGCGAGTAACGATGCAGCGCCGCGCAGTAATAGAGCAATTAGATGACATTCTCCAACGCTGCTGCTTAGGCACGGAGTAAGGCTCGGAGAGGCACATCGAATGTTTTTTTTACCCCTATGAGAACCAAAAAAGATTTAATAGGTGGGTCAAGTAATTTAAAGAAAACACATTTTTATACCTCTGTGTTAATTGTTTTTTAAATACAGTCTGAGTGCAACTCATAGTACACACAGGTTGCGGTAACGGCAATATACAATAGGCAATGAATTTTGTGCGTTTGTTTGTTCAAAAGCCAGTCTTCAATTCATCGCCTGCATCCCATCCCGTCCCCGGCCCACTAGTGAGCATGGGTATACTCTCAGGATGAGAAGGGTTAGGCCTTAGTCCACCACGCTGGCCAAGTGCGGATTGGCAGACATCAGCTTTGAGATTATGGAGAACTCTAAGGCATTCAGGTTTCCTCAGATGTTTTCCTTCACCAGAAGATGATATTATTATGTACACATAACTTAGAAAACTCATAGGTGCGAGCCTGGGATTTGAACAACAGACCACCCGAGTAGCAGGCCGAAATCCTAAGCACTAGGCTATCATCATTAAGCGTGTCAGCAAATATTTCACAGATATAGCCTGCATTAAGGTTTTATACTTCTACTATGTTAGAAGCATCTTAGAATACGCTTGCAGCATCCGGTCTCCACAATACAATGTTCACATTAAAAGGGTAGAGTCGATCCAATAGAAATTTACATAGTTTTCATTTTAAAAGAAAACAAAAGCTTCAAATCGTATGAAGTTTGTAAACACTTAGGTTTAGATTCGAACAAAGGCGTAAGCAGTATGACATCGTTTTGGTCCATAACCTACTATCTGGGAAAATGGATTGCAGCGAATTCCTTTGTAATATTGAGCTACAAGTACTATCCTATCGTCCAACGCATACATCTTTGCTGCATGTCCTTCGAGTAAGAACATAATGTACCAAAAATTCTGTCCTTTGTCGCGCTGCACACAGTTTACAACAATCATTACTCAAGCTTAGATATTTTCTACCTAACTACAAACACACTATTAAATAAAATAAAACAGTTGCGTCGCTCCGCATAAAATGGTATTATTTGACACATAAAACAACATATACTCATACACAACCAACACCCACATACACACACGCACTCATCATACCGCAATTTGTTAGCCGGACACAATGTTAAAGTATTTCCTGTGTAATCCGTTTTTGGCCATAGTATTGTAAATCTGTTTTATGTAACGCTGTTGGATTACCGAATTAATAAAAAAAAACATGCGAAATTATTCTTCAGCAAACCGCATTCCAATCGGTTGACGCGTTGGGTGTTTTTTTATGTAAAATATCGTTGTTTTTGCATAACTACAGTAACTACTACGCGGAGCATATTCCACGTTTTCTAGTAGGCACAGATGAGTAGTGGAGGTAAATACTCACACCACTGAGATATTACTGCTTCATCACTAAAACAACTATAGTATAGACAATACGCACAGCCACGTATCCGATCAATAACGTCGTCGTATGGGAACAGAAATAAAAGAAAGCAATAACCGTTTGGTACGATTTAGCCGTGTCCCTGCGAGTTCCATATTCAATACTAGTGGATGCCTGCAGTGCTACTCGTGTTATAATGTATTTCAGCAACATCCCTACGCTTTGATTCGAAAGATTCAGAGTCGTTCCTACAGAGTTCACACTAAAATGCTGGCTATCAACACATTTTTTTCTAACATTGTCAACAAACTGTTGTTTGCGACTTCGTCCGCGTAAGATTAAAACTTTTGTGTTTTCATTTCCTTGAGACCTGCGTATTTATTCGATATGTAAAGTATCCTATGACCATCTCCATTACTCAAATTATCTCACTATCAAATACTTTGAAGATCGGTTGTATGGTTCAGCATTGAAGGCGTACAAAACGAACTTTGGCATTTATAATATAATGAACATATACAGACACGTGAAGTTACCAATGTTATTACATGTAATAATAGTATATTCCAATATAGATTGCACCAACTCTATAGATTTTCCTGTTCGCTCCGTATGACTCTACTCGCCGCCAACTCTGTATTGTAATTGCCTAGTGTGTGCTGCCACAGCTGCAACCTGTAAGTGTACTACGAGTTGCACTCAGTTATACTCACATTAAATATATTTTTAATAAGAGAAATGGTTCGTAACTGTTGTAATGCTAATTACATTATATTCCTTCACTGGCATTTTTAATAAATTGTAGCTCAACGAACAAATAAACCTGATGGTAAGTCACCGTCGCCTATGGACACTAGAAACACCAGATGAGTCGCCAATGCGTCACTGGCCCTGACAGAGAGCTCTTCTTGCGCCTTTTTTGCAGAACCCCATGTCATAGTCCACTAAGAAGACCTCGGACGGAAGGTCATCCCATCACGAAACCAACAACACAAAACGGTGATGTTTAGAAGATGTTTAGAAATTTTACAAGGCTATTTTTTGCAAAAACATTCATCCCTTAATCCCGAATTGGGAAGATATTTTGTACGGAAAACGAATTTCACGCAAGCGGGGCCGCCAGCAAAGTCTAGTTATTTAATTAATCAATAATTTGTCACTGTCATTGCCATGATACGTAAAACACCACCGTCGCAGTTGTCACGTAACTAGGTCAAGAAAACCAGATCTATCACACAGGTTTTGAAATTAACATAATTATGATCGGTGACACCGTACATGCTAGTTAACTATGCCTGTGTCATTAATCAGATTGGTGAGGTACGTAAGGTTACGTACCTCACCTACGTAAGGTCACTAAGAGGTTGAAATCATTGAGAACCATTGAAATTATTTCCTAGAGCTTACTCGCGAATACCTTAAAAATATATAATATGACTAGCCGTTAGTATGTTGTCCTCGACATCGACATCCAGGTTCTAGGTCTGTATACAGGTTCCACCACCAATATTCCAATTATTAAACAGCAAGTACCACCACCCCTCCTCTTCCCGCGAGTGGTCGTAAGAGGCGACTAAGGGAATATCACAAAGATCGAGCAGCGTCCTCTGTTGGTGATTATGGGCAAATCCTCCTATATTTGTGTGAGGCCTTTAGTTCAGCAGTGGAGTATTATAGGTTGATGATGATGACTACCAACCCAACTGGTTGGTGTTGGGTAAGTAGACAACAAACAGTACTCACATTCATCTTCGAGGTGGTTTGCAAGTGCTCATGGGTAGCAGTGGCAACTGCATGTCTGTTGGCTACCTTATTCCCACGAAGAAAATAATTTATCCTCGCAGTGTGTTGCGAATGTGAAATGTTGAAAATGTGTCTTTCTTCGAAGGAACATATTATATAAATTATTGTACTGCTGGGATTGCTTTGAGAATGACAAATGAAAGTATGGTTTCGCTCAAATGTCATGAGCATGTGTTGTCACTCAACTACGTGAGATTGCTCTTTACTGAATAGAACTAAGATATATTCCGTGTAGTAAAAGAATCCGTGTTAATACTTCAACCGACATCAAACCGATTTACTTAGATATACAAGACCATCTCCTGCCTCAGGGGTAGCTGTGACCAACTTCGAATAGGGCTGCAGATAAATGTCTGTACTCGGGTCGTGGACGTAAATTGTGTTTTTACTGTTTTCCGCCACTCGGGGGTGTAAGTGAGTATGAAAAAAAAACAACATATCGCACTTTTCCCATAATATTTGATATCACGCTTGGGATCGCTAAGCGCACACACTGATGAAATCAAAACTCATGAAGCAATTAAATAATTTACATGATCACCGTCGATTACAGTTATGAATCATTTCGTAAGAGATATTTAAATAAATGTGGCATTGTTAGGTTTTGCTTCGAAATAGAGACTAATGCAGTTAATTTTTCGCTTTAGGCTGTAAAGCATTTACATTATACGATACCTTCTTTAGCGAAAGACATTTAGTAAATGTTCTCGTTTACTTTATGCTTTCCTATTTAAATTTATACACAATCCCGAATGCTTTGATATTATCAATTTCTTATGTAAATTCCATCCAATTATTTTAAGATGACAAAATCTACAATATTTCTTACAATGTACCTATTTTTACGCCTATTATCAATCTTTGCCATTGGAATTCCTCTTTCTTGTCTTAGCTTAGTCACTGCTGGCTTCACCAAATAGAGCGGTTATAGCACCTTGTTGAAAAGGGACATTCACTTTTATTTCAGAGAGTTATCAAATTTTTTTTTTCCCAAGCAATATGTATGTCCTGCCTAATATATAATTCCATTTTTTTCCATTATTTATAATTCTTTATATTATAACCAATAATTTAATTTATCATCAGTAGTTGTAATGCAATAATCTCAGGCAATAAGCACCCTGGTAAAATAATATTAATTTTAACTTAATTAATTACTCATTTTTAAAATACAGACTTGTCTATACTTCATTAAAATATACCGAAATTTAGAATTCATTTCAGAGAATTTTATGTCAACTTGTTTCTCGTTTATTGACATAGTTAATTTATCTACAAAATAATTAAGATGTGATAAAATACCGCAAGATGGCGTTTAAAAGTGGCTGGTTTTGTACTCAGAGCCTTGGAGCCGTTCATGTTTATTATAAACATATAGTACGATCCTTTATTAACGCATGTTATGTAGTGTTTGGTTCATAATTTAGTTTGATGGATTATGGTTTAATCCCTTGAGATATTCGCCTGATATGCTTAGATGGTAATTATTATTTCTGGTTATCCAGCAAAGCCTCAGTTATGCCGTAATATACCTTTGTGCGATGCAGAATTTATGAATTCAAAATCGAGGTTCTACTAGCAACTGAATTGATTACAATTTTGTGACAGTACAACAGTAGGATACCGCAATGAAGCAAATTAAATTGCAAGCCTTATAATCACCTCTGCTCATAACTGACAATTCCTTTTCACTCAAAATTGTATACTTCATTGCCCCAACTTATCTGACCCAATCGGGTCAATTCCGGTGATACTACGATCCAACCTTTCCTTGCTGTATATTTTAAAGTAGGGAGAGGTTGCGACTTCTTCCGCGTGAGATCTCGAAACACAGAAAGTTTTAAACAGTAAAAAGGGGTACGGTCTATAATTAAAAAACCGTTAGAGATATTGTGATTAAACAACTCGTTATTCTTTTGTATATAGCCATACTACTTCTGCCTACTAGTGTACAGCGTACCACTGTAGTAGTGATACTTATTGTGATACTAGAAAGTGAACTCAGTTTACTACTAACTACCACAAAGGACTCGGATGTTACAACTAGAATACTTATAGTACTTAATAGTAGCTCAGTCTACACTACTACTTTAGTAGTGTTTGCGGTTTTGTACGTTGTTAAATTGTTGTGGTCTTAACTGAACTCAGAGGCCGTGTACTGGTTGTTCCTCATTTAACCAAGATAGAACTTCACGGATAGTATGTTCTTTTAAACTTGCTATCAAAATGCTATTTATTGTAGACAAATATAGTGTCGGAAGTCACAATATTTATTATATTGTGATGTCCGATTGTGATCATTATCATGTACCAACTAATCATCTTCATAATAATAAACATGATTTATATATTTCCATACATGCTTGGATAATGATTAGCTAGTACATGACATAATTCGTTAACTGGCTGCATCTTATATTTACATCGCAAATAAAAATACGACTTATAGTGATTTCGATAAAGTGTCAAAATAAAGGCTTTGACTTCCTTTTATTAGCCTTACTAACAGAATTTTCGCATCTAATTCCCCCACTCCGTGCTACCACTGGTAGGTGCATGAGGACTAGTATTCTAACTAATATACTAATATTAAAAACGTGAAAAAGTGAAAAAGTGTTTGTTGGTTTGTCATTTTGCCACGCTGCTTTATGGACCGGAAAATGACATAGGATTTTTATCACGGAATAATGTAGGTACCAACGATTTCTGTGGGATAGGGGACTTATGAGACTTTAACGCGAATGGACCCGCGGGCAAAGTCTCTTTATACTTCTGTAGAGACGTTTTGAATATATCAAGAAAGTGTCACGTTTCTACCATCAGTGGGCGAAAAACATTTCTTCTAAATACAAATCGCTAGTACTAGCCCTAAACTATGAGGCACTATGTTTATTAAACAACCTCCTGAAGCCGATACTTCATTGTATGAATTAATGTTGATAAACTTGAACTCCATGTGTTAGAAACACGCTCTGTACTATGGTGAGTCCAGACTATGTAACAAAACATGTTATAAAAAAAACAAATTATTTAGCATGTTTTATTGCTGTGGATATGGATATGTGTTATATAAGTTAATATAAATATGTGCAACTATATTTTATAACGTTTGCGCGCTAGTCACATGTATCAAACAGGGTTTGTGGATATGAAATTTGTTATTTACAATGTTGAAGAAAGTGAATGTGTTATATAATTAAAGTTTTATAACATGTTACCAATCAGGATTCACCTTAAGACGATACATCAATCCTCACTTGAAAATATAAAAAGTGGACGGATCACGGAGGACTATGAGTTTTAAAATTACAGTGATGAAACTGTTTCATGTACGGTCTACGTTAATAGAGATGGCCAATAGTGAGTGCGCAGTCGAAAATAATCAACGAAAGCGCCAAATATATATTTTTTTTTTCTTTCACAAAAATGTTTGAAGTATTAAGAAAAATATTGAGGGTATTTTTTAGAAATTATTATTTACTAAATTTTAAAAATGATTCCGTTAACTAGTTCGTAAAAATATAGTAGTGGTACCTATAGAAAATTTAAAATAATAAGAGTTTACTTCATAATTTTTTTCTCGAATTTTTTTTAAGTAATGATGTTTTCATTTTCGGGATACTTAGCTCATATAGTCAAGAAACATATTATTATATTAAAAAATTAGGTTTATAATTCTATAACTGAAGGAAAATTAGTCGAATTGAAAACACACTCAAATCCGTTGAATCACCTTAATTCCGCGTTTTTGACGGAAGCGACGGGCGTGGCGACCATACAAAATTGGTTCTCCCTTTTGTTTTATGTCGCGGGGCGATTATACAACACAAAAGGTCGTCGAAAATGCGGCCTTCGTACGGTTTTTGCTAATAAACAATAGTTCTTAACATAATTATGCCAATTCGTTTGGTACCTACTCGTAATGTAAAACGATGCACGGTCATTAAAGCAAGCGATTAATTATTGTTTTATTTATATAGCAGCATAATTTTATTATTACGTAATATTATATTTTTATATATTTAATTCATTCATTTGAAACATTTATCTCAATCAATACAATATCTTACATATTAGGTACGAGGGCATAGTTAATACGTACGTTACGTATAGCATTTAATTCTCTTATTTTTAGAAATTGTCTGGTTGAGTTTGAGATCGCTACATAGCAATAAAACATCCTCTTATAAGACAAACCTCAATGTGTATCCAAGTGAGTTCTTTTACTGCATTTAAGTATTTGTTGTTGAGCACATTATAGAAAATTTGTAATTTTAATATATATTATTTGAATAGTAGGTATATATTTATAGTATAAATGTGGTGGTAGATATGAAAAGAATAAATGTAATAATAGTAATATATATTAATAGTAGATAATATCAAATAGATAATTTTTTGTCTGTACGGGCAACAGCTAGTATAGTATAAATGAACCCACATTTTTACTAAGAGGGCTGTCAGTTGTCACGTATCGCATCTCTTTCGCTCGTAGATTGTAATATTAACATTCATTCGTGTGAATAATTATCATTATTGATAATAAAATTACGGGCATTTAAAACATAATTTAGTTTTCAAATACTCATCTAGTTTAGTCTAGAAAAATGGAAAAGATAATTCGTTATTGTTCTCGCTCAAAAATTCGGAATAAAAGAATTAAAATATGTCTAAAATGTTTGTAATTGCAGTGTCAGCAATGATTATGAGTCACATTTTTCAAAGATCTACTCGTACCTAGTCTTGTAGTCGCGAAACGTGACAGTCCTCTTAACTGCCCGGTCGCACACGTACGCAGAAACAAGCGTGTTCAAATTATGGTTCGCGCGAAGGTTAATTCTATTTCTATTCGGACTGCGCTGTTCCGTTCCGCTGTCCGAAACAGACATGAATTTCGGATTTAACGTGAACCGTCCGTTTTCTGAGTCGTTAAACAATGCCGATGAATAATCAATAACTACTGCTTTGCCGGAGTAATGGGACGCCGAGTATTTCCTTTGTGATAGAGATTTGCACCCAAATACGTAGGAACACAGGAATGCGTGCGATACGTTTAAAAGAACGCTTTGCTGGATTTTATTGGATGTTCAGAAGCTGTTTCTTTTTGTATGTTCTTAAATATTTTTATTTTTATTTTTATCCACCGCGAGTAGGATTTGAACCTTCGACCTCTCCATCAGTACGAGAGATGCTCTCACCAAGGAGCTGTCGCGGGCTTACCACCAGCGGCGAAATATTATAACCCTTCTAGTTCATTGAATCAAGCTTTGGGACAGCTTATGGTTTTGTAATAGAGTGCCCAGATATCGATTCAGAAATGAAATTCAGTGCGCTGGCAGCATGAATGCGTAATAGAACAAATGATTCAAACGCGGAACCCGCCATATAACTCGGCTCGAGCTGGTAGGAACTAGGTGACGCCAATTAGAGTAATGCGGGAACGGTAAGGGACCCTTGACATTGAGGGGTTTGTTATCTAATTTATATACTGGTTATATCTCCATTCAATGGGTTCAGTTCCTCGAGCTGCACGTGTATAAGTAGCGGGGTTACGATGTGAGGCCATCGTATTGCGCTTCTTCTGTTGAGAGCGGAACTTCTGTTTGTCCCAATTCACGAGTACTTTGAACTTTGTTCTAAAGTTTTGTAACCCCTCGTTTATGCATTTTTTGCACGACTACTGCAAAACTAAAGTGGTAACCTCACTTTAGTGTAATGTTAGTAGGCTGTGTGGATGTGTTCATCAGTTCCCTTATTGCTACTCTACATTTATTGAAATACGATAAGTAGAGTAGCAATGAGTAGCTCTTTTATTACTTGGGGTGTCAATCGTTTCGGTTTAAATAAATTATATAATAAAATGTAATAAAAGTGTTGTAGGTTTACGATCGAAATTACAATTTATGGTGGCGCCTGTTCTACGCGTTAAAGACAACACGTAAAAAATCATTCAATGCATATTTTGTATGAAAAATGTGTATTTACGAACCATCCCAAGAGAAAAATTGTATTTTTACATGTCTGATGTACCTTAATATTTTCTTCTTCATACTTTTTCAGAACGGTTTTTTGAGTTCCTTACATCATAGGAATGTTTTATTTCCTTTATGACATCACTCTTGTTTCCGGTACCTATATCTGTCTGTCACATGCATTTCTCATTGTTATCCTATTCTTGCTTTGTTATTGTGTTTACATCCAGAAGTTATAAACTTATAATAGTTATGAAAGAACGGTTTTAGGTAATTCAATGCATAGTAGATATTTTTCACTTCAAGCGTTCTCTGGAGCTCTGTGCGGTATCTAGTGCGTTATTATTATTAGGACACAACTGAGCAGCATTACTATTTCCTTAGTTTTTTAATATGTATTTAACTGTGTTTAACTGGTATTATTGTATAATTTTAATTTGTAAAGTAGTAAAATTAAGATAGTAGAAATTGAGTGTACT
>DWLO01002206.1:0-13010 GCA_018245335.1 Dalla quadristriga | reverse complement strand
TTCTGTATGTGTCCGCCACCCGCAACACAGGGAATCCTAGTGCGGGGGTGTGAGTGTGAAAGCGTTTTTTTTTTAATAGTGATTCAACTATTTCATGTTTGTAAATGGAGACATCGCTATAGTGAGC
The DNA here is from genome assembly GCA_018245335.1 of Dalla quadristriga. Classification (NCBI taxonomy): domain Eukaryota; kingdom Metazoa; phylum Arthropoda; class Insecta; order Lepidoptera; family Hesperiidae; genus Dalla; species Dalla quadristriga. The sequence continues at coordinate 12,883 of DWLO01002206.1, read as the reverse complement.
GCGCGCTCGAAAATATTCAACCTAAGCACCAAACATCATTTTAATTTTTTTCATAAAACTAATTGACGAATTAAGAAAATTATTTTCGATTTTTTAGAAATGATTATTAATAAAAACTATTACTTTTAAAAATAATTCCGCGTACTAATTCGTATAAATATAATAGTGGCACAGAAAACAGAAAATAGTTAATAGTCCACTTCTTATAATTATTTTCTCGAGAAAATTTCACGTAATCGTGCTTTCTTTTTTGAAGTAGATAGACCATTTATTATTATTATAGCCAAGAAACATATGTTCAAAAATTAGGTTCGTAATTCAATCCATCGATTCGGTGTATCACCTTTAGAGCGTTTATCAATTTCGCTTCCCTTTCGCTCGCAAATTCCAACATTTTCAACGATTGTAAATGTCTGGGTATACTTTTGAAAAATGTACATCATATTGACACTAAAATTATGGTTATTTAAGGCAAATTCATTTTTAATTTTCATATACCTCATTACTAGTTATTGATAGAGAAAAATGGCGTGAATAATTACGTCTTTTTTATGTTTTGATGAAGGGCTTGGCGTAAAAACTACTATGCCGCCCTAGTACATTCATCTTAAGCTTCATAAGCATTTATAATTTTAGGTACTAACAGTACCTAAGTCTATTAAAATTGTTTTAGGCATTATTCTCTGTGAGAAACTAGGTATTTGAATATGAAAATATGTCTATGCATCGTGAATGCATCGTTTCTCAATTTCTCAGAAAGTCTCAGTAGGTAACTTATTGCACTCTTTACCTTCACACTTTTTGAAAAGCAGTTATGGCGAATATAAAAACTATGGTCCCTTTTGAATTAGAAAAAGAAGTTTCTATAGAGGCGTCACATTGGCGGGAAATGTAAATGTGCACGTAGAACTGGGTCGGAGACGTTTCAGACAGAGCCGAGGGCGTCATGAATGACTTAGCAACACTTTCTTTGTTACATAGTTTTTGATGTTTTACAGAAAGAACTTTAAGTTTACGCAATTGCTAGGGATTGCGTTGTGAAATATTCTTATTGTTTGAAAACTAGAAAGATGTGTGTATAATTTCAAAATCAATCAAATTTGAGTTAATTTACAGATCGTCTTATTCTTAGTGTTAGTGTACGTACATGGGGAACGCTTTGGAATTGAATGTCTATAGACTCAGAACTCTTGTCCTATGACTTAGATAAGTTATATGACAAGTTATGTAACTGATATAACGTTTACAAGTAGATATGTGTAAACGTTATATCAGTTACTACGGTTTGTTTTTGGTACTAAGTTAATTACTATTAAAATTTCATACTAACTGGACTAACATCCCCAGTGCCTTTTCCCTTCAGTTTGCTATCCTATACACATAAAAAAGCTATAAAATTATAAGTACAACACAGATATTTTTGGGTAAGGCAACGACCCCTCAAACAAGTATATATCTTTCTATTCGCACCAAAAAAAAATTGTGAGAAGTCACTTCTCGTGTAATAACCCTATTATATCAGCTCTTATTCAAGATAAAGCCAAAAGAGTGTAGGTAGTAAAATTATTATGAAAGATAATCCCGTGCACCGCCAGCGACGCTCGCTCTGTCAAACTTTAATCCTATCTGCATTCACATCCAGCAACGGACAGACTAATGAACTTTCTTTGATTTCAGCCTCTTTGTATAACATTCATTCACAAACCGCAATGTACACATAAAATCGTAGAAGTTTCCCATTTATTATCTCCGTCGTCGTTATAATCAGACAATAATTAATCAGTGCTAATCAAGTATTTTTGATAATCTATTAGTAGGTACCTACTTGCATGAATAATTTATTAGTAGATGATTAAATTTTTTGAACAATGAATGAAATAAGCTTAATTGACTTATTTTATATGAGTTGTTGCTGTGCGACTTCGACCTTGTTAAATTTATGATCAATAATGATCAGCATTTGGGTATAAAATTATCTTATGACCTTCTCCGTGGCTCAAACTACCTCTCTACTAAATTATATGAGGATCTCTTATGTTGTTTAGCAGTGAAGGCGTATCAAACCAACAAACAAACAAATTTTCACAATCATAATATTAGTAAGATACATACTAATAACGCTATATTCTGTACCTCTTCATTTGTTTGAGAGTTCACTAGGTGATCAATTAAATAAATAAATAAAATAAATTCAGAGGTGCGTTTATTGGTTTGTCCTTTTTTACGTAGCAATAAAGCATTATATTGAAGGCTTTGTATTGAGATAGTTTAAGGGCCGGTGTAAGACACGGTCTGACTTTCCAGAAAAAAAAATTACTCTAAAATAGTAGGATAAAGGTGATGAAGGTGTGAAAGTTTGAATGAAAAAGATAATTTGACATTGTCTAGTTCGTAATACTTTATCCCAGTAACTAATTTTTACGTACACTTCTCATCAAACAAATCGAAACACATCCGATTTTTTCTATGTGGCGAAACATAAGCAAAAAAGAGAATTAATTCCTTATTGTCTGTTTTCTACACAATTTAATAGCTGGCAGATTAGCTTCGAATATTTTTCCATAACTTCTGGCGTCTTTTTTGTTTAATTTTCGCCACAATTAAAATTTTTGAAAGAGTTCCATTTGTTTTGATGAGAAGTGTATAGTTGTATTACGTGGTAACTCCAACGTAAGTCGCTTAGTTACTAATTGGTTATAGAAAATGATGAAGCGGGATTCCCAAATTTGGTCATTTATCATAATCCGCATTATCTAATTAATAAAAATTAAAGATAATAATTGTTTATAAAAGCGTGAAGTCACGGATATTCTTCGTGTAAAGCTAATAATGTTCAACTTGAAAGTACTTGTGGTAACCCTAGCCTTTGTTTTGGCCGATGTAGCCACGGAAACTTCCTCCAAAGAAGATGTATCTGTCTATGGCTACCACAGGCGAGTTGGTATTCCTACAGCCGTAAAAATAAGGAGGGCCGAAGAAGAAACACTCAAGTCTGCAGAAGCGGGCAGAATAGTAGGGGGAGAAACTTCTGATATCTCGCAGTTTCCATATCAAGTAAGAAAAAGATTAAGATTCTAGATAAGAGAAGACTAAGATTCGCTAAGAAAAACATGATGCTTTCTCTCAAGACTTAATCAGCATTATTATTAAGAGAGATATTCGGATTCGGCCTATTAACCTTTGTTTCCTTTATGAAAAACTACACAATGAAATAATTTACAATCGGATCAGTAGTTCCAATGATAACACCAAATACATACATACAAACGTTATCTCTTTCTGATATTAGTGATTATTAACATCATATGTGTTATCTTTAAATTATATGAAAAATTAACACAAATCGTTTTGGAAGATTTGGTTCGGTTTTGGAAGCCAAAATCTTAACCACGACGCAGCTATTATTGCTAGTTATGAATCATGATCATTAAAATTTAGTTTACTATTAAAATGAATATCGAATGTATCAAATAGTTTTAACTTATCATTTAATAATAATTTTAAGGCGACGATAAGCGCCTTAAAATTGGAATTTGAGATTAAAGTACTAGCATTTTGAGTTAGAAAACAAAAGCTACAGGTATTTTCGTAGCTACGTCGATTTCGTAGCACAAAACGCCTATTAATTTAAGGTCTGCAATGTTGCACGTTACCGTTTACGTGAACTGATAACAGTTAACCTTAAGCTATTATTCAAGCTTGTTATACAGTCATTTTTTAATTTTTTATTTCAAAAAAGCCCCCAATTTTATAATTCGGGGTCCTTGCTTTATTTACATTATTTTAAATAGTATTACATTGCATTGTATTAAATATATATATATCTTATTATTAATTATTGTTTATAACTCTAATATTATATTTACAATTAATTCCACGAATGTGTTAGTACTACTGCACTGCTGGCTACTTTGGTGTCATGAACCACAAGCGTTTTATATCCTACAATATTTTATATCATTTTCACCAGGCCGGTCTAGTCATCCAAATACTGTGGGTGCTCAGTTCCGTCTGCGGAGGCTCCATCATATCGGACAACCGCGTCGTCACCGCCGCCCACTGCCACCACGACGGCACCATCACCGCACAGTCCTTCACCGTGGTCCTCGGGTCCAGCACCCTGTTCAGTGGGGGCAACCGCCAGTCAACTACCAACATCGCCGTGCACCCCAACTGGAACCCAAGAACTGTCGCTAACGACATTGCCGTGCTTCGTATCCAGTCTGTTTCATTCACAAGTGAGCATCAAATTTTTATATTTTTATTATATCTATTTTATAGCTCAACGAACACGCAGACGGTGCCACCTGATGCTAAATGGTCACCGTCACCTATGGACACTGGCAATACCAATGCGTCGCTGGCCCTGATGGAGAGCACTTTTTGCGCCTTTTTTGAAGAATCCCATGTTATAGTCCACAATTCCAAAAATAACTGATTTGGTATAGTAAATATTTAAATTACAATAATTTCATATTATTGTCTTTTTAAATACATTTATATTTCTTATACATACGAGTACATTACGTTATAAGCTTTTAATTTAAGGTTACATGCGACACATTTTAGAAGTCGTTTTTTTTTTGTTAAAGTTAATATAATAAGTAAGGATTAGTAAGTAAGAATTTACAATGGCTCCCGTGGCTCACTCTCACATCACGAAAGACCAGGATCACCAAAGACAAAGATATTTTTTTTTATTTTGTCATATAAGTATACAAACGGCACGCTCAACGAGACATAAAATAATAATTACATAACAAACATCTATCTGCCAAACAAATGTCGGCGTACGCCGGGAGTCAAATCTGGGTCCCATATGTCGTCCCACAGGATGACTGGCGTCAAACGTGCTACAAGATTGTTCAATTGTTTAATCAAACATGTGATTGTAGTACCCATACATGGTTCTCTTAAACTGTCATGCAAGTTCTCAAAGACTATGAAGCAGTAAGCCTGAACTGCTAATTGATCACACTCCCAAGACAACGACTAGGTACATCTAGTTGACTTATAAGTATGTAGGTGGCTTAGTCAGCGATAGTAAAGCTGTCTGCCAAAGTAAAGGTCCCGGGTGTAACTTGCAGAGGGGCAGACATTGTGATGGTTACATTAAATCTCTAAAAAAATTTTATCTCGGGTCTTGGTCATTATTTGTAAAGGGTGAATGCCCATACCACCTGCGATTGGTAGTCATAGTGCGGGGTTGAGAGTGTGTAAGCGTTTATTAATAAATAATTGGTAATCACCTTATTCAAAACACCTTTCTTTATTATTCCAGATGTAATTCAACCTATCGCTTTGCCCAATCAGAACGAACAGGCGAACCTCTTCGTTGGAACAAACGGGGTCGCGTCTGGATTTGGTCTCACCGTTGATGGTAAAAGTTAAAAATTACTAGTGGCCTTTATGTGCAATAGAACAATATTTTCAGAATGCTGTTGGCTATTGATGTGCCTCGAAAATATTTGCGATAAAAAGGACCGACCGACAGACGACCGAGGATATTTTTATTAACATCTAATAATAACTGGACTAACTATCTAGCACACAGTCCCTCGTACAGTCCTACTCGAAGTTTGTCACAGACGTCCATCGTTACAAGCCATCGGTCGCAAGAAAACTGCGGTTGTGTTCGGTACAGTAAGCTAGTCACAATGGTTTTCTGAAAGTATTGTCAGAAGATCACACATCCTATTTGTGAGTTCAGATGCAGCGGATGAATACAGGGCCGGATACTAGGCATTTCCCGTGGCTCCGACCGTGTAGAAGTCGTTTTTCTATACAACATTTCATACTCTTTTGTAGGAATTTTGTAGTCATTTTTTGATAAATAAAAGTCTTTTTCAAGCTATCTTAACAACAAATTTCATAAAAATCCCTTGAGTAATTTTTGCTTGATTGAGTAACAACAACACAAACTTTCACATTCACACTTCATCCACGTAAAAAATGGATCGGGTTTAAAAGTAACCTATTACCTTCTCCGTGACTCAAACTTTCTCTATACCAAATTCTATGTAGATCGGTTGTATGGTTTAGCTGTGAAAGCGTATCAAACAAACCAGGCTGGAGCTCCAGTTCTACTCATCCAACCGTGATGAGACATAATATAGCAGATTTGAAATTGAAAAATAAGTTTTCGAATAGTGGAAACGCCTGAAGAATTCATTCAGTAGTTTTTGTGTGATGCTCTAACAAACAGACAAATAGATACAAATTCTAAAAATAAATATAATTTAAAGATATGGCTTCGTTAACATTTCATAATAGTAAAGATTACTTATAAGTAGAATAATAAGAAAAGATAAGATTAGTACTCAATTTTTATATTAAATGCATATTCCACCAGGTGGCAGCATTTCTCAGCAGCAGCGCCTCAGTTCTGTGAGCCTTCCCATTATCACGAACGCGGCATGCGCATCTGTGTTTGGCGATTTCGTCCACAACACAAATATTTGCACCAGCGGGGCAGGCGGCCGCGGTACCTGCCAGGGTGACTCTGGTGGACCTCTCGTGGTCACTAGCGGCGGCAGGAGGATCTTGGTAATTACTTCCCTGTAACAGAAAAATTACATACTCCCACCCCCGCACTAGGGTTCCCTGTATTGCTGGTTGCTGGACAGAAAACACCTTTTCCTTCATAAAGCAGACCAATGTCCAGCTGTGAGAAACTGATGGGTAATTTAAAACAAGAAGTAAAAGCACAGGTTACTACCACGGTGATTTTTTGTGAATTGCAAGAACGTAGTGCTTTTCCTTCATAAAGCAGACCAATGTTCTGCTGTGAGAAACTGATGACTAGATTAAAATCAGAAGTAAAAACACAAGTTGAAAGGCAAATCTGTTAATACTGAACCGATTTCAGTATTTAAATTGTATAATGAGTACGTTCATTATCATAGGGGTAATTAAAACATTTCATGGAGGGACTCACGGGAACTTAACAGGCCTGCAATCGATACGAAAAATACTTGACACGGTTCAATCACTGAACATTTAATACAGACGCGTTAATCACTAATTGCAAGCACCAATGAAAAGGAGCATCAATACAGGATTATGAAATAGATCCTTTTGCCTTTTCCGCCACCACGACTCAAAGGCATCAAAACCGCAAATCGGCTTTGAACTAGTGTAAACTATGCCTTTGAGCTAACATAACTATCATAAAAGTCAGTGCCTATTAAATTTCCAACATTTATGCCTCAGTACCCTTTACAACTATTAAATGGCTGCCGGTTATCCTGCTTTTGATTTCATACTTTGCTAAACAAATCTACGCTCACTTTTTATTTCAGCTAATTCGGTGTCATAGAAGAAATTGATTCACAATTTTTTCATTAGAATTACATTTTATTTAGTTTTCTTTATTAAGTTTTTTTTTGTAACCATGTTAACCATTCGTGGCGTTAACCAACATGGCGTTAAACGATATTACCGTAAATTACTGCAGCTGTGATTTTTTTTTGTATGCTGCCAATAAGAAACATGTCGTAACTGCAAATGCAAAGTGCTTAATGTATAGAAATTATGCTATGACTTGTATCCACAATTTCATACAATTGGTACCTAGTATTTTGTGAAGTAATAATAATGTTGCTTCACAAAATTAATTGATTGTGTTGTAGATTGTGCAGCTATCATTATTTTCATGTTTCTACACCGATACTTCCAATAAAAATCATTCGATTTTTAATCTTATTGTTGGCGGCCCATTGTGTTAAGAGTTTTTTTTTTTTTTTTTGTGTGATGTCCAAATAATGAGGAGTTCAAAATAATTTTTTGTGTATCACTATTTATTCCTTATTTGTCTTTAAGCCGGGAAAAATATTTTACAGCTGAAATCGGTTCACCAACCGCTTTTGAACATACTACAGTTTTCTCCTCCCTTTCCCATCGGGACAGCCAATTTTAAGTAAACATTTTCAAAAAAAATATTATACATACATACAAAGGTGGAGTCTTGTTTAAATGAACCCGGCATAAACACCGTTCCGACCGGAACACAATTGTTGAAAAACATTGATTACACGGCAGAAATTTGTGCGGCGGCCCCGGGCGAACTGTACATGTTCTAGCACCGGCCAAAATGTCCTGGCAAAAACCTGTTTTCCAATATCTTTTTACTCATCGATTTATCTCTTTCTCAGGTTGGAGTTACGTCGTTTGGAGCGCGAGCTGGTTGCTCTGCCGGGTACCCCGCGGCTTACGCGAGAGTCACATCTTACGTCTCTTGGCTTTTGACCATATAGACTTAACAACAGTTTTAAACTAGTAAATATTTTAAATGTATATAACACTGTCTATTATTCAAAGCACTCTGGTTTCTTATTTTTTCCTTTGCTTTTGGTTTTGTTCTTGAATACGATAGCTAACGAGGATCTCCACACGCTGCCGCCCATGACATCAAACAAACCTCGAACAGGACAGATATAAACTGGGGATGTTAGTCCAGTAGTATGGGATGTTAATAGGATTGTTAGTTGGTCAGTATTCTTTAGCTCAAGGGAGAAAGAACTGATAGTGACTGTAAATCCTGTTAGTCGGTGTTCGTTATAGTCCGGTTAGTAGTAATTAGTATTTGTCCTGTTCGAAGCTTGCCACAAACAGCTTGCAACTTCGCCCGCGAAAAATCTCGAAATACACTTAAATGTAATCAGTTGAAAGGGGTACTGATGGTCTAGAACTAACAAACTCGTTGACAAAAACAAAGGAAGGAAGGAAGTTGAAGGATAAAACAAATCTATGTGGTAAGTTACCGTACTCTCTACAATACCTGAAAATTTCAGTAACATCCTTTCAGCGGTCCCGGAGCCTGTTCTCGAAAAAAAACGCATACAAACAGACCGACAGACATACAGACAGACGAAAATTCCAAAACGGTTGATTATGTTTACGTGTCATATAAATAGCGTATTCCATTTAATTATTTACTTTAATATTTTTAATATCACAAACAGACACTCCAATTCTATTTATTGGTGTTCTTTAATGTGAACAACACTTATTTAGTGTACTTTAATAAAAAATACCGTTTGAATGAGTTATGCCTACACATCCGCACCGGTTTAAAGGTTTAGAGAGGATGACGTACTTTTAGTCTCTCTCTTTAACCTCAGTTTGTTACGCTACTCCGGTAGTTCATATTATTTTGTTTTAGTTTCATTTAAAATAAATATAATAATGTATTGTTTTATGGTGTGTATAAACATCCTAGTCAATAACTATAAACTTTTTCAGTTTCATAGGTCTATCGACAATGAAACCTACGAGAAACTAGCTAAATTAGCATTTATAATCTGTTTCGTTTCACGGACTATCGGAAAATGAAGCCTGAAATGTTGATGGACTAACTGACGCTATTTCAATATAAGTAGGTACTGTTGTGATAACTGTCTGTCAGTTTCCCAATTGGATGCTTCGATTTCAATGTGGTTTTTCTGTTTATTTTCGAGATAATTCGTTGTATAGACGAACCGCGCCGCGTTTAATCGGTCATCCAATTCGTGCTCGATAGCCTTCGATAGTGCCCAGTTTGATTGAAGTTTGCTTGATAGGGATAGATTTCGGTTACAATTTCAGTGACACAAACACTTATAGTAAAACAGGTAACAGAGCAAAAATTTCGAAGAATTAATTTTCCATCCAACAATCCATCACCGACCCTAGTGGTAGTAGTAGCCTGAGTACTGGTCTCCTCTCAAGGTGAAACTTGTAAGGCCATACTCTAAAACGCTGACCAAGTGCGGATTGGCAGACATCACACGCCTTTGAGAACATTCTGGAGTGCTCTCAGGTATGCAGGTTTTCGATGTTATCCTTCACCAAAAGTGCATACAACTTAGAGAAATCATATGGATTTAAACCTCGAACCCCCCGATTATAGAAAAGAATAGAATATATTTTATTGGAATCGAAGATACATACAACACACAATATACAGGTAGGACGATAAAGTGTTAACCACTAGGCTATCATCGCTTATATTTAGTGTAAATTGGCATAATTATTGTCTGAATTCTCAAGGCTGGCTCAATATGCGCGCCACTTAGGGTGCCACACGCGCACTTAGCGCGCGACCGCGAGCGTCGCTCGTGTGCTGCGACCTCATTACTTGATGTTCTCCTAATAGTTGGCCGAGTGGCTCCCAGTAAGAGTACTTTACCTCTAACCTCTAATAATAGAGGTTCTAGAGGTTCTAGCGTTCTCGTTCACGATGGCTACATTTCTATGGAACAAGAGAAGCGCCTCTAGCAGTTACAACATAGAAAAACAACCTCATTATGCCTGCATTTTGTTCAGCGAAGCGAGTAACCAAAATTACCTATGACGTTAATTAGCTAGGCAAGTTGCCACCTGTTCGACAAATTTCTAACCATTACTTATAGTTGGCCATTTGTTTTATTTATCAACGTGTGTCGATTTGCTCATGAACATTTGGCTATATCATTGTTGCAGACAAAATTTCAAACCGGTAATAAGTAGTTTTGACTGCAAAAAACAGCCAAAGTAGGTACTGTAAGTAAGGTTATCGGTTAAAAAAAAAAAAAAATATATATTGGTTAGAACCTTATATGATAATGCACTTACAATCTTGTATTAATATCTCATTGGTGATCGCATTTACAAATTATCAAAACTTTATAAATAGTCGATTTATTATAATAATATATTATGTATGTGACACACTGTATAGATAAAGATGATCAATGAATACTAATCCTTGATAAGCTCTTTCCAGCAGCTAATCTCTGGATCTTATCTTTAATGCCTTAACGTACCTACCGCAAAATATATTATTAGTGGCGCACGCAATTACCACTCATAATATAGTTTCTGGAATAATGAAGGCGATTTGTTGTTTAATTTTATTCAGCTCAGCGGTAATAAATGCTGCTGTGGTAGAAGCAAATGGAGTGTACAACTACCATCTCTCTATAGGTATCCGTGAAGCCGCGAGGATAAAAGCTTTTGAGAGCCAAGCATCTGATCCTTTGCAATATGGACAACGAGTCGCCGGAGGATCGACTACTCACATTGCTGTCATACCATTCCAGGTTATTACGTTTTAAGTATTATTATGACGACTCCGTGGCGCGTTAGTTACTGACCATGGCTGGCAAGCTATGGGTTCCAAGTATTATCTCCGGACGGACATTTATTTGGCAGAGTTTGCACTCTGGTTTTGGGCGTATAATTGTGTTGTACATGATGATGGGTAGGCAAAATCATGAAATTGTGACGTACTGAACTCATGGATGGCCATTATTTACTAATCTTTATCGTATTATTCTAGGCTGGTATCATCATCACATCTCTAACCGTATTGACGTCTGTGTGCGGTGGTACCGTCATCAATGACAATACAGTTCTGACGGCAGCCCACTGCAACAGCGATGGTGTGATCACTGCACAGTCAATGACTGTCGTTTTGGGATCTAATTTCCTGTTTTCTGGTGGCACGAGAGTTCCAATGCAGAGAGTCATTAGCCATCCAGGCTTCAACCCGATAATTGCATCTAACGATATTGCTATTTTGCGCGTTCAAAGAATAAGCTTTGGTGGTAAGTATTTTAATCATGTTAGATTTGAGTCGCGACTCAGAAATATTTTTTATTTTATATTTTAACAAAATTCGCTTACTCGTAGCATTATATCAGAACCCAGCTTTCTGGTTTTGATTTTATTACTGCAACATATAATTATGTACCTAAACAGTAGGTACACATTCATTCATACTGGTACCTAAGCTTTGACAGATAAAAATGTCGGGAAAAATTACGATTCGATTTCGCCCTTTTTCTTTAACAAAAACTAGGTATACAAAAATTTTAATATATTTAAAATGTCCGTAATTTTATTGTCAATACTGATAATGAATCACATTTTTCAAAAATCCATCTAGACTTTTACAATCATTGAAAATGTTAGAACGTGCGAGCGAAAAAGCTGCGAAACGTGACAGGCCTCCTAGAAAGATTTTTCCTATTTACCAGTATATAGATCGAAATGCAAAGTTGCTTCAAAGTTCTAATTCCAATTATTTTCAGTGGGGATCCAACCTATCACCTTACCATCTGGAAGTGAATTGAATAATAACTTCAGTGGAGTTACTGCTACTGCTTCTGGCTTCGGAGTAACAAACCAAGGTACAAACATAATAATTTTAATTAATTTAAGTTGTGGTGATACGAATGAGTCCAAATGGTTAATACTTCGTTCTCCTACTCAGGAGGTCCGGGATTCAAACCCAACCTCTGACTTTTCGGAGTTTCGTGTGTTTTAATCAATTACATATCACTTACTATAACGGTGAAGGAAAACATCGTGAGTACGTGAAACTACGTGCATGAGAATTCTCCAAAATGCTGTCAAAAGTATGTAAAGCCTAACAACCTGCAATTGGCCAGTGTGGTGGACTATGGCTCAAATCCTTCTCATTCTGAAAGGATGGCCGTGCTCAGTATCTAAATAAGACACTGTAAAAAACCTTATGCTATGATTTTACGCTTCATCATTACCGACCCATCATCAGTTATTACTAAGCACGGATCTCCACTCAGAACTAGAAGGGTTGTAAGGGTTTTTAGGAATAAAATATGAGTAAGACCACTTCGCTGGCAAGTGCGAATTGATAGACCTAACACACTATAAGAATATTAACGAGAACTTTTAAACATTCCGGTTTCCTAGTGATGTTTTCCTTCCTGTAAAAGCAAGTGATAAATTCATTTTAATGTGTACGATGACTGCATAGATGGTGCGGGACATGGGGCACGGTAACTCATACTGAACATCAATGCCGAGTATTTCTTAACTGGGAGAGTATAAAGGTTTTTTCCAGTACAAGTTAAGTTAAGTCAAGTGGCTCCCAATTCGC
>DWLO01002205.1:0-13010 GCA_018245335.1 Dalla quadristriga | reverse complement strand
TGTAAGACAGACTAAAGAATTTGAAAATTCTGTATGTTTTTTAAAGCACTGTAGTATACAAAATACTATAAATGTGTTAGTTAAATTAACGGGTAAAACATTAGGGGAAGGTAGTGAAAAGCAACAAGTAGGTAAATCCAAACCTAGCAAATGCAATCAACACAGTGCAGTAACAAATTATAGAAAAATAAAGAAATAGAAACATAGTTACTACTCAATCACGGACAGATAAAAATAATGAATTCAATATTTGCGCTGAGTAACTCCAATCAAACTCCAACTTATTTGTTCTGAATCTGCGATTCTGGTTCCCCGCCGTTCACGCTGGGATATGGCCTTTTGTACTTGAGCTTTGTGACGAGTTCAAATGTTGACAATATGGCAAAGGTTACTACGAATTATGTAAATAAAAAAACGGATTTTATGAGTACATTACCTATAGTATTTAGTACCTAAATCAAGTTCTAGAATTAAGAGCTTGTTTTTTTCTTGTCAGTCAAGTATTTTTTTGAATAGTAACTTGAGGGAAACGAGGATGTCGCGTCACAGAGGTTATAAGGAAGAGGGTGCCGTAGGGACCAAGGTATCTTGTACTGCTACAACTCGGACTCCGCGAGCGAATCTTCTCAACTGGTAGTATCTCCTGACCAAATTGTGAGTATTTTGTACCTCGACGATTATCCAACGGCCGGACACACAAGTATAGATAAGACGTGCCCGAAGGTTGCACAATTGTACTAGTGCACAGGGATGCGGAGAAAAATCACAGACTATGTCATAGTCTGGATCCACTGCCAACGCTATAAGACTTCTAACGCCAAACCTCCAGGACTACTTTAGACATCGGCCATGAACCAACGTAATGAGGTGCTAGCAATTGACGTATTTGGGCCCATTCCAGAAGGAGACCAGGGGGAGCGATTAGTTTTACTCGTTGAAGACACTGCAACTCGATGGACAGAACTATTTGCTCTTAAAGAAACAACAGCAGAAGCTTGTGAGCAACATACTCATCGAAGAATATTTAATGCGTTTCGGCCTATCCCGAAGGATTCTTTTTGATAACGGTTTCTAATATTTTTTAAGGTAACGACGACTTCTTACCAAAAACCGTAGTTCCCAAAAGGAAACGCGAAAGCCCAGCTAGAGCTAAGTTAAGTTACTCGTCCAGGAGCGAGGGCGTTCTCCAGGACTAGGAGAGGAGTATACAGCAAACCGTGCCTTAAGTGATAATGTTAACTATCAAGATGTCTTTAGATCTCGGTATCAAAAGGCTGTGGGCTGTGGACGTTACGATCGATTTACAACACCCACGCCAAACGTCGCATACCTCCCACGTTCAAAACTTTCATAATTCAACGCCCTTGACCTATTGTACCTTTGCCTAAAAGAATAAGTGTTACCTATAAGTTTGAGCCTTTATATACCTATCTCTGTAATTCTCCCAAACGAATGCTCCGATTTCTGAACGGTGGTGCGGTATTCGAAATTGATCCACCAGAATCCACCACCACAGTCGGTAAAATTTTAAATTATCCATATGAAAGTATTAGTACTCTCTTTTGATAACCTAAATAAACAGAAAACAGCTATAATTATTCATTCGTAATTTATTAATTCAGCTTCCTATAAAGGATTTTAATAACGATTCATCAATCTGGGCAATTATAATGTATGTGACCTACCTACCATCTAACGTATTTTTAAACCTTTGAGCAATTTCAGTTCCTTTTTAAATTTTAATTCAGAGTTACGTAAGGGTAGCTTGCCCATCAGTCATACGGGCCTAAAATGGATCCGTATCCATTAGATTTCCTTTCTGCCGCTTTCAGGGCAAATCGGAGTGGGATTTTTCCGCAGCTTTTATATTAGTTTTCGGGCAAATACGTATTCATACTTTTGCTTTGTTTTTATTGAGCCGACGGACGGCAGCGTTCATTGTGAAGTAATAATACTAGTTTTATGCATATTGGCGAAGTTGGCTCTGCAGAATGGCTGATTACGTTTAATAATAAATTATGTAGAGAACAGTGGGCGCCTTAACTCCATTTCAGCTCAAAATATAACTCGCCTTAATCATATTCTACACAAATTTAGGATTGTTAGATATAGGCTGGGCGGGGAAAGCGCGACATTTTTGGACATTCCCGCGCTCCTCCAAAATGACATTAATTTAATTACATTTCAATATTCATATCGCAAACTTGACACTGGAAAATGCACCTGTAGTGCAATGCCATATTTAAAAAAAAATCTTATGGAATTGTCATACTTCCGGGTCATAATAATAATGTCGCGAATAAAATAAAATAAATTTCTTAACTTGTTGTCGTGATTTCTAATAACTTTGCTTGTATTGAAAGCTGATAAGTAAGAACCCTAAATAATTCAAACCTTGACACAAGTGTCGCATTTTATTAGTTACTCATTAACGGAGTAAGCTCCTAATTATACGTATTAACTTTGGCAACCTTGATTGATGAATGATAAATAAACCTTGCTTTAATTTCTAATGTGGACCAATTTAGGTAGGACAATGATAGGTAGGCAATGATTTCAGGGTTCGAGATATGTTTCCTTATTACCTATACATATAGAAAAAAAGATTATTTTTTTCTACTTACCTTATTATGCCTATGCCTAGCTTGAGAGAAAACAAAATAAAACATAGGTGGAAAAAGCGAAAAGCTTTATCGAAATACCTAGTAATGGCTTTTGTTAATACTATATAAAACCGGTTAGTTTCTGATACTGACAGAGGATCAGTATTTCATGGGCTGTCGCGTCGTGCACGTGGTTATTGCACTGACGTCACTAAGATTTGCGTCCGATGCACGTGTGCAACACAAAATAGATAGTAAAGTGCAAGAAACAAAAGTGTAGTTACCACACGCGCGGACACGCAAATAGTCCACAAACAAACCCGGTCTTTGTTTTGAAAAAGATAATTTTATAACACACACCAATTTTAAATAATTATTTTGTATACACACACGTCAATATTAACGTTCAATGATTAATTTAAGGGATCTTGATCTTCATCGATTCATCTGCGAGCATTTCCTATTTTACACGATATAATATAAGTACACATCTATTTACCTAAGTATTCAGAACGCAATGAGGGAAGCCTTTGAACGTAGTCGCCAGTGAGTTGCCACTGCAAAAGTAGTTAATTGAAATTCCGGTAACAAATAAAGTACCAATGGGTACAAGCGTAAAGCTCACGGCGAATATTGCACCGGGCAGTCCTAGGGCTTCGCGATGCAACGCCAAACAAAGGGAGGTACTTACTCATGTAAGCTTAGACACCATTACAGCTTTTATCACTACTTACAATATGGCTGCGAAAGTGTCTTTGTTCCTTTATCCCGTTTAACCAACATTTTATAGTTTAATAGTTTCATCAAAACAATAACACTAGGTACAATTTTATAGTGATCTGGAGCTGATATGACAATGGAAACGGAAGCCAGTCGAGGAGAACTCAACGGTGTACAGCAGCTACCACGTATTCGGGCACTTCATGATTCGTCTAAAAAATAACAAATATTACACAGGTAAGTAATAAGTACTTAATAAAATTAAATAAGTAGTAAAATTGACCCAAAAATAATAAGTCAGTAATTTTTAAATTATACATGTTTAAAGTACGATTTTTGTAATATTATTAATTTATTTCGCAGCATGGGTAACAGTAAAAATTAAAAACAGTACATCTAACCAAAGTGTACTTCGTGATAAGCCTTGCCTGCAAAGCGCCGCGCGCCGCGACAGACCAACCGAACCGAGCGCCATGCCGAACATCAGTTTACTTCACTTCACTAGTCCGCCACCATCCGGCGCCAGTCGTAAACGAACGAGCGTTCTATCTCTACGTCTCATTCGCGTTCGTACCTACTCGCGGTCCAAAGTTATTCTCTTCGTCACACATTGTGACTGCAGTTGGAGTGAAACTTGTGAGAAAAATACACGTAAACAAGTCAATCTATACATTGAACTAAAGGAGAAGTGGGAACAGTGTTTCTGAATGATCCCCGCGGTTTTGTGACACTCTGACTCGCACAACGACATTGTTTTGTTTGCTCCTTTTGCCGGTGCACTAATTGCCGTTTGTTGAGGTGAGCAAACTTTGTTTCTGTTTGCATTTTATTATATGGCGAGTTGTTTTGTTTGGATAGAATTAAGCTGCAGTGCTTGAAAATGTAAATTGCATGATGCTTCGAGCAACTTCGCTCGGGTGTTTATAGAAATGCGAGATAGTTCTGCTTAATTTGATGTTTACTACATTTTTGAACATTCATAATGTACTCTATCCCTGTTGCACAAGTAATAAAAGAAGCGTGTTATGTCTACGGAGCGGCCACCACATCCGACGGCAACGAACCGGTTCCCGGTCAGATGATAGTTTGTTATTATTTTTTGCCGCAAAAGACTGACCGGCAAGCTACAGACGCCGGCCACTAGTTATGCTGACGTAAGCTAGATTGCATCGCAAAGTTCGTAATAAATATATTTTATTAATGAAGACATAAGTAGTTGCATGTAATATTTTCCTCCGCGCTTCACTATACAGGCAACATAGCAACGGTACGGTAGCTATTGTACTTAATCAAAATAGAATAGAATTTTAGAATAAGGAGGTAGGTACTTACAATACATCACCATACATACATATCTACCATATTTTGGATGTAAATGTGCAACAACACTTGTCGAGTTTCTGAACGAGGCACATAGAGGAGTAACGTAGGTGATGAGAAGGAGATAACTTCGAAGAAGACTGTCTGAGTGTAATGCAATCAATACCATAAGAGCAGTGTTGCTCATGAATTAAAAGTAATTCCTGGATTAACAGGGCGCAGGACCTGTTACAATGACATTAATTCAATCAAACAAAGCATATGTCAAGCAGTGGATCTCTAAAGGCTGATGGATAAGATGGATAATCTGATAGGTCGCTCATGAAAGATGCAGTGAAATGAGTTTATTGACTAACGGGTCTTTCCTCATAGCTGGGGGGGAGGGGGGCCTGGAGTGTACTCCACCACGCTGCTCAAATGCGGGTTGGTGGTCGTAGTGTAGTTATCACTTTGATTGGCTTAGTTATTAAGGGGGTCCATACCCCGTAGATGTCTCAACATATTTTCATAGTATAGATACCCACCCTTTCAATAAACAGAATAAAATTGCTACCCATTCAGGTGAGAGACCAGCGGCCTAGCAATACCCAATCAAACCAATCCTGCATTCCGGTAATTGAATCACTTCTTCCCCATTCAATATGCGACTTGTTACTATCGCTACATCGTTTGCCTTGGTTCCGATAGATCCGAATAGGTACATGACCCAACTTGTACCAATTCAGTCCTGCCTGTGATTGATAATTTACCTTAAAATATTTATATTTGTTTCTATTTATTTTAACTGTAGCCCGTGCACGAATACTATCGAAAAAATATTCTTCGTTTGTTAATGGGCTTAGTATCTTAAACCAGATACGATCGTGGCACGCTCGAATCTTGCGAACCATCGTCCAAAAAGCTCATGCTTGAGACACATGCTCATGTTCATACTCAGGCTCGTGATGTTTTAAAAAAAAGAGAAGCTCTCAGGTTTATATTTTTTTGAGTATATGTTAGGTGATCTACGCCGATTGTAAACCGATCGTTCTGTGAGTACCTATGTTATGCGATATCTTCGAAGATACACCAATTTTAAGGATTTTAATTATTATTGTTCTTAACTTTCTAGTAGATTATTTTATATTTTTTAAATAGGTGTCAATTTAGGTCGATTTTGAAGTCGAATTTTCAAATGTTTTTAATTTAAGTATATTGTCATCTCAAAACCAAACAAAAGTACAATGGATCGTCGAAATAATTATGCTAAACACTACAATTTATGAAAAGCCATTGAGATACATGAACTGATCGGTGACCCCTTCAGCACAAAATAAGTTGTACCCGGACGAATCCGGACTGGCCACTACTTACTAGGTAGGTAGGTATTTCATAAAGAGCAACCACAACGCGTAATGTTTTGTCTACTGACGAATATTAGATAATCAATCAGTTTGCAATCTGTCCCGAAACAGTTTTTTGCTCAACATCAACAAAAGATAGATAGGACCTCACCCAAAAGCGATAAACTGCCGCGCTGTCAAGCACAATACGTTCAGAATTGTTGACATGCATGATTTACAGCATTATACCTATCAACTGACACAACTAAGACAAACTGTATGCTACAGTAAAGGCTAAGCCGTAAGCCAATAATGGGCACAACGATTCAAACTTATCCAGTTTTGCGCGTTTCCGGCACCTGTACCTACCCTGTAAGTACTGGTACTAATTATATGTATACCTAGATTACGAAGCCCGCTTATATCGTTTGTAATCATTGGCAACGGATTCTTTCGGCAATCTTCCATCGCTTTACCGATCAAAGCAAGAAAAGAGACGTTAGATCGACAAAGTTGTGAAATTATTGTTCCAGACTCTACGCCTGTAAATATAGAAAACGAGTTAACGCACCTGCGTCAGACTTTAAATGATTCCGCTGGTACATCCTGTCGCAAGTCGCTACTGAGGCGCACCACACGCTGTTTTACATGCTTGCTATTTCTATTTTAAACGCACATATTATTATGTATATTGACTATATTTTATAACGCAACTAATGTGTTTATAGGAAAACTTTAAAGTCCGTAGTCCATATTTGAGAACTAAAAATTTTTGGTTGAACCTGCAATTAAATATAATTCTGCTTGTTATTTCAAATATTTATTTTTTGTAGTTTTATCTGTCTATGTCACCCTATGTGATTGTCTCCGAGTATCTTTCTAGCCATGAACACAGAGCATTTGTTTTGATTTTATAATTGAACGAACCTATTTCGCTGCGGTGCTTTTGTTCACAAGCTGTTTATTGTAAGGTGGTTCCTAAGCAAGCCACATATAAACATAGAAGTGAATAATAGTTTTGATACTTTGGATATTTGTGAAAAAATGGTCGAGTTACTCAAATACTTACTAAAATATTCCATAACGCGAGAAAATACAGGCAGGGCGCAGTCTGAAACATAAATATGGGCTGCAGTAAGCAACTTTAATAACGTGAAACTATTTAGGAGCAAGACTTCATTAGCATTGCTTTGCCAAATTCAAATATTTAAAAACATTTTTCAAGACATTCGCGTTCAATGCAGCGTCGTGTTTGGCCACAACCTGTGAAAAGCCCGTAAGGCTCGGGCTTTCACTCTTTCAGACATCCAGGTTGCACGTCATTATACTGTAAAATACAGGGCGTATCATCCCACTGACAAATCGGGGCGCCAAGTTATAAAAGTGTTCATCCAATTTGCTCCTAATGATGTCATGTCAAACGAAAATGAAAAAATTGCAAAATGAATCGAAACAGTCCAGTGAAAAGATTTTTATTCTGTACCGATTTTTATGGGTACAGAATATTCACTTCTATGGATTTCTATGAATTATGGTGCTACAATTTGCGCTTCGGTACACAACATGAAATTGAAGATAATAATAATATATAACTCTTGCTTACGGTTTAGTTACTGTTCTGTCTTCTTCTATTTTCGGGACTTCTTGACCTTTATCTGTCAGTTCTAGTTTTTGTTTTATAACTGTATTTTGATTCTCTCTCGATTATAGATCACTTGTTCTATACGACACAAACACGACACTAGTTTCTCAGCAGTTTAGACTCAGCAGCGGTAATAACCGAATGATAAGATTAGTTCGACTCCGAGGTACTCAGGGATCCGGAATACAAATCCACAACAAGCACCTGTAACTTTAAAGAGTTACGAGAAGTTTGTAGCAACCGTTCGTTCGTAAATAACAACTGGGCTGATCTTATACATCTTCGACACTTAGTCAAATGTGCATTCAACGTTCTCATAAAAGAGTAAGTATACACAAATTGGTTTAAGATTACCGCCAATTAAGTTTTGCAGTTAGGGAATAAAGTTGAATTTACTATAGTGAAAATGAAGGATAGAATATTTTCAATAAAATGGCTATAAAAAATATACATATTACGAAGATTACGAAAGGGTCGTACATATTTAATGTGTATTTACATATTATTATCAACTTTATGTTCCAGATATTTTATAAAATTAGCGTACCTACAGTTACCGTAGGTAAATACTCAACTGGGTATCTAGGTACTAAACAGATTAAAAGAAATAATATCAATTAAGACCTTCTTCGCAGTAACGTGTTGGATATACATAAAATTATAAGTTAGATTATTACGTTCTATAAATGATCGGCCTGTGCATTTGAAAACATTTAGTAGCTTATCAAAAATATAATTTAAATCGGGCACAAACTCAGTATTGTCTGCAATAATTTATTCATTCAAAAACCATGAATGAGTTCAGGCTTTACAAATACAGTAGTGGTTGTGAGATGAGGGTGCATCATCGCGTGCTTATCATCGTACAAAGTAGGTTAAGGGGGAAAACAACCTGTTTTAATGAGAATATCCTAGGAGCCAATATTAAAATATTTTTTAAAGTAGACTTCAATGTTATTTTTTTGTTCAAAAAGTTTTGAATTGGATTTGAGCGGAGAAAACATGCAATGTTGGCAACGCCTCTCCGGGAATAAATAGAACTGGGTTATTAAAATAATAGATTGTAAGCACGATCGTGGGATTGGGTCTTTTTATTAGGTACAACATATTAGCGGTGCACTCCAGGGCACGGGCCCTTCTAACGGCTAAGGAGGTCTGGAGAGTGCTCCATCACGCTACTTGGCACTAAACCAACAAAATATATATTTTAAGAAATCCAAAAGCTTTTATGTTGCCTACGCCCTTTATTAAATAGAAAAAAATATCTGTCCCGTGGACTTCCTTGCAGTAAGTATACTCAAGTTCTTCAAGTTCGCAGCGAAAAAAACCTTTAAAACTATACAAATATATAAGGTACGTGATATAGATACGTGCTTAATCTCTGACATAAAAGGTTATTTAGAGTTTTACGATATTTACATAGGACGGGGGATTGGTCAACTCGCCTTAATCCAATAATGGGATCGAGGATCACGAGATCGGCCCACCTACAATTTCTATACAGTGTTGTCGTAATTTAAAAGATATTATTTGGATACTCGTGCATACCTTACCCACGTCTTCGTCCGCGCTGAATTTATGTTGTCATGAAATTGATACTGAATTTAAAAACAAATGAATACATAAAACATGCGCGTATATAAATACAACGTTGTGTGAAAATTTCAAAACGATCGGTAGAGAAATTTGTGAAATGTGAGATTTTGAAGAAACGATCATTAACTTTTTACATATATAGATGAATGTTTTCATTGAATACTCCGTCTTTACTGAATAGGTATATCAACATCAATATGTTTCAAGCTGAAGACTGATCCCCGCGGCAACACGAATTAATTACCGCGCAGACATCGCCCTAAATGTAATTAAAATTCTGTCTTCGTCCTGATCGGACTTACTTATGATAACATCCTTCCCCCCTGGCCGGATTTAAATGAAGTGGGTTTATTAGAGACAACCGCATAATATAATTAAATTTATTTAAATTTACTCAAATCAGTTAATCGAGTAAAAGATAAAACCGGTACCTAAGTATGTAATGAAAAGCTCTCATTATCTTATCTTACCAATAAATAAAATTGGAGTGTTTGACTGTGATATTAAAATTAAAGTAAATAATTAAATGGAATATGCTATTTATATGACACCTAAATATAATCACCGTTTTTAAAGTTTTGTCTGTTTGTCTGCGTTTGTATGTCGCAAATAGGCTGCGGAACCACAGGACGGATTTTGATGAAACTTTTAGGGATTGTAGAAATTACATAAACTTACCGCATAGGCTCTTGTCATCGCAAACGGCTTTTTAGTAGTAGCTCTTAGTGTTTGTATGCAATTTAATAACAAACTGTATTTCAAAATTGCACGAAAAAAATTAGAAAGGACACCAACGAAAAACTACTATCTTTTAATTACATAAAAATAAGCCCACGCACCTCAAAGTAGTACCAAGTATTGTTTATATCGAAAGGTAATACAAATAGGAGAGTATATTGTCGAAATCGGTTGAAAAGGAAAGCCATACAAACCGCAGTGGATCACTTTTCAACTTATCGGTAAGTTGCGGTGACAGTAGACAGTTAGTTACCGAATGGTTTCGTTACACGCTACCATGTTACGTAGCTACCATCCACCCGATTGATAGACTACATTCCCTTCGAAGAAAAAGAATACCCATGCGATACTAGTGATTTTATCAATGGTATGAATGGAATAAATTTGGGAACCTGTGAATCTTACCAACAAATAATATTGGAGTGTCCGTCTATGCAATTAACATAAAGGACAATAAATTAATGGAATATAATGACACCTATACAAAATCAACCGTTTTTTAAATGTTTGTCTGCCTGTCTTCGTTTTTTGTTGCGAATAGTCTGCGAAACCGTTGACCGAATTTTTATGAAAATACACGCACCCATTTTTTTGTTATTTCACTTGTGGCGACAGTACGTCGGGTCGGCCTATTACGACGCACCCCTAAGGAATACCCACGTTCGAGCTCCGACCGTTTTTAGCGTAAAAAATTCGTTGCTTTTTTTCACACAAATGATTGGGATGTTCTCCTGGGGTTGGAAGGATGATACGTCCCTTTGTCAGTCAATTTGTTCCAACGTCGAAACTAAAATGTTTTTTTTAAGCTGGTGTTAATAATAAAGATTTTAAAATGGATACGTTCCAAAAGACTATTTTAAACACTACAGCCAAGTCTCGGACTGTCTGTTGTGATATGTCTGTCTTTTCGTAAGAAGTTAGGACATCTGTCTGCATAAGTAGGATGTTTCGGGATATTCAATAACTCTATGTAAGCTAGAAAGTTGAAAATATAGAATTCCAGTTCCTAGCTCGTCTCAGGCTAAAGACTTTGGTGTTGAAAAGTACTTTAAGTTACGAGATAAAGATGGTTGGGTTGCGCATAACAATAATAAAGATTTACTAGGTAGACATAAATTTAATGTAAATTAATGACTTTAAGTTTTCTTCGAAGTTCGAAGATAAGAAAAGAGACTTAATAATAATAATAATATACTTTATTGTATACCATCGATACACAACACATACACGATACGAAGCAAAATAATACGATATACAAGAGTCGGTCTTATCGCTAAGAAGCGATTTCTTCCAGACAACCTTAGGGTATGGATTAAAGTAATAAGACGTTGATGGCGGTGTACTCTATATGCTGTATTATACATAAATATTATATAATACCTACTGTAAATGATAACAGATATCATAGATTTATGGACTTATTATGTTACTTAACCTTTTTTATAATTAAGGACAACAAAACGCCGATATTTATAACGGACCTATTTACATTGTACTTTATTTTTCGAATAACAAGACATAATTAGACCAGAGTTTAATTTCTTGCTTTGATAAAAGTAATACTCTTAATCAATCAATTGTTATCGAATGACGCAAATATTGAACCCATTCTGTCTCCACGATAAGGTCGGTGTGTCCTGGCGGTCGTTTACCTAGATAGCGAAGGAACTTAACTGGCCGATACCCTTGTCTTATCACTCATAAGTTCCTGGAGACATCCGCTCGTAAGGACATAGCGAGAACTACGAATGCGGGTAAAAAACTTGTATTATTGTACCATTGTTCCCGCAAAGAACCGACATCCAGTAATGACTCAATCCACTTAATTCAACAGACTGGCCGACAGGTCAGGTGAGTACTTGTCCCTGAGTTATGGAACCTCCCTTGTCCAGCAGTGGGTCGCTAACGCGCTGTTATGCTATTACCAGACTTTATCAGCGTAAAATACATACATCCCCACAGAAACCGCGAATTTTTTCAGCATAAAAAGTAGGATGTCTCTCTCCGGCCCATAAACTATCTCTATCAGCAAAATATCATGTCAATTTGTTACTCCGTTGCTTGGTAAAAGAAAGACAAATCTACAAGCATCCTTTGCATGTTATCTTACCAATAAATAAAATTGGAGTGTCTGTCTGTCATATTAAAAATAAGTGCAGTAATTAAAATGGAATATGCTCGTGAGTACTATTTATATGACACTGTCTGTCTGCGTTTTTTTGTCCTGAATAGGCTCGGAAACCGATCAACGGATTTTGATAAAATTTTCAGGGATTATAGAGGGAACACTAACTTACCGTGTAGACTTTGTTTTTTTCTCAATATTTAAAACGGTTTTTCATGTATAGCCATTACAGTCTTTACCCCAAGAATCCCATTTGTGGCGAATAGGCTCCGAATCCGTTGAACAGATTTTGATGAAATTTTCATTGATTGTAGAGAAAACACTAACTTATCGTACAATTTTCGTTTTTACTCAATATCTCAAACGGTTCTTCAATTAGAGACCTTAGCGTCTGTCTTTATAACATCTGTTCACACTCATTTCACGCGGACGAAGTCGCAGACACTCCTTACTTTATAATATTAGTACCTAGTGGATACGACAATCGAGTGGACCTGGATTTACATACCCTGTTACCTCTCTCCATTCTGGTTGAATTAAAATGAATGGCTGTAGGCGAAGACAGATTGTTTAAACTTTGCCTGTGAGTTTCGTATCAGGTTGTGAGGATGAAGACAGCCGCGCCGCGGCTTTGAACATGATGGATTGCTCTAAAACTCGTGGACACGGATTAAACTTGGTGGCGCAACATAAAATAAAGTGGATACTACACTACTACAGTGAAACATCCTTATGTCTTTGCGTTAAATTGTAGTTTTAAACTTAGTTAAAATTCTAATGATGCATTATAATTTATTTTATGTGTTTATGTTTGTATATATTTACGTAATGTATGTAATAACATGTGTCATGACATTGGAGTTCACACCTTTTTTTTATCGTGGGGAAATCCTCATGGATATCTCTCCGTGACGGGGGCCACGGGAGATTATGTCGGACTTCTA
>DWLO01002204.1:0-13012 GCA_018245335.1 Dalla quadristriga | reverse complement strand
GTTAAGAAGTTTTCGATGTCCTAAGTGCGTGTTAAAATAAAGGAAATACATGTTTTACTACTGAAGGATTCGTTAGTGTCCGTATTCATTTCAAGTGGGTACGCGGCTAGACTCACGTTGAATTCAGTGCACGACGGGCGTTGGCGCCGCTCGCTGGCTTCTGAGGAAGGCCCACGTATTGGAAAGAAACTAGTCGGTCGATCCCGATAAACTAACGTGAGTATAGCCTCGTACCCACTTAATTGAAATACATACATACATTTTTAGTTTTTATCAAAATCGGCCCGAGACTCCTTCCAGTCCCGGAGAGTGACATAGACTACGTTTTATCCTGGAAAATGCTCGGTTTCTGTGGGATAGATAAGAGAATTTTACGCAGGAAAATCCTCGTTTATAATAAAAGTATAGATAAGGTTTCCGGGGAAACAATGTAAAAGCCATTAAAGTGGGATATATTTCGCCAACTTTGATAACGATACGTTGTATACAAAGGCTCTTGTTAAAAACCTTTATTCAATGTTACTTAACATGAGAGGGCTTCAAAAAATAGCAGCACTTTACACCAGTGCGGGAAAAAATTAATACTTTTATATAAAAATATACGTATACACGGCGAATACATAATTCAAGCTTCTGTTTTTATAAATTTTATTCGATTTATAACACAGTATGAGTCATTATGATACAGAAATATTATTAACAATTTTACAACTGGAACTTAAAATTAAATAAACATGAGCATTAAAAACTGCAAAACTTTTCTGAATTAAAATCTATCCTAAAACAGGCCCCAATCACTTTTCCAGTTAACTGATTTCAATAAACAGGGTAATTTCTTAATAAGTTTAAGTTCGTTGTTTTATTCTATTTTGGGTAGGTACATATCGTAAGTTGCATAAAACAAAAATCTACAAAATAGCGATTTTCTGTGGTTAGGTACACGGTCCTCTGGAACGCTCTTTAATAAAACGAGTGCGTGAGTGATATTATTGAATTACTTATAAAATGATTAATGATGATATAAAAATATCAATCAAAATTATAGATAAGCTACGAAATAAACTAATTTAAGTTAGGCTATGTTAGACAAAACGAAAAGTCCAACTATATTTACGTTCAACTAATCAAACTATCTACATGAAGTCGGAAGATATATTGGTTGTCTTATGAGATGAACATGGGTTACTTTTCATCCCGGAAAATTGTAAAGGTCCTGAGGGAATATTGGAACATTGAAGATATATGTTCGGTGCCCTGAGGTTGGTAGGAGGATGAGTATTTCCAGTAGAACTAATATTGTTGGAACGCAATAAATAAACATGCGTAGCCGTGGGAATTGTAAAGTATATAATTACAATTGAAAAACAGACATTTCTGTGAACCATTTCTATTAGTCAGTCACTTAGCTATTACTAATCACAAATCTTTGAAACTATAAAGCTTGTTAATTTGAAATATGGTCGCTAACATTCCTATAGATTTTAAGCATCCGCTTAGATATTGTTTTACGAATGTCCAGCCCAAATGGGGGAAATAGGGGTTGGAAGGTTGTATGGCCAAAAACCAATCATACCGGGTGAAGCTGTGGGGAACATCTTGTCACTATATAAATAGTCTGCACGCAATTCCTATCCTTAGATTTGTGTCGCCTTTTGTAATACGAATACAATCTATTTTCATTAAATCTACTGACGACGACTACCTGTTTTGCAGAAACGTAGCAAACGCCTTAAGAGGAAAAGCTTAAGGAAAGTGAAATATATTAAAGCAATTTATAGTCATGCTGTATTATCCTTTGTTGTAGCCAACTAAAGACGATGGTATATAACGATAAAATATTTGTATAAAACACTGATGTTTGTAATTTCCTTTTATACACATACGACTACGCACATTATACGCTCCAAGCCATAATATGAATAGTTTATTACATTTTTGTAACCATTTCTCTTCGAAGTTACTTCTGATACCTTTATCAATCTTCTACTTCTTGAATAATTATATCATAACTGTGCTCGGTATCATGATCATCTCTTTGTCAAAGAATAATAAATAATATTTATTGAATTAAACTTGATTGTACCTCACTTACACTTAGTACAAAATATTTAATACTTACATATTATTTTTACAAATATAATTTAGTAGATAACGAGAGGATTATGCATTATACAACAGTAGACTTCTAAACACTGATAGTCGGATGGCTGTTTAGGTATCGATGTATCTTAAATTATCGCCCAATGCATCTTCTATCAAAATGTCTAGGCAGGTTTAAGTATTTATCTAAAACACTATGTGAACTTTTAAGTCCGAGAATTACCTATCTAAGATCTACAACACGCAATATTGATAGGAAACGGAAATTCGTGGTAAATACAATTTGTGCGAGAATCGGAAGCTTGAAAAACCGGCGCGGCTGTAGCGGACATCGATCGCTCTCTAACTTTTAACGACCTCCAAATTACTACCCATTACTCTGCCTTTATTCCATCAATAGTAATAATATCTCACTACGATGACCTACTATTATTGTTGTTCATGGATACGAGTGTATTTAGGTACGATAAAATATTAATATCTATTTAATTACCTGTTTGTTATACAATGTTCTCAAACAACAACTTTATTTAAGTGGTAAAATCTATATGAAATGCAGCACATTCTGTATGTCTCCGGTGACGCTATGATGTAAGCAAGCGCAGCTTTACTAAAATTCCATAAAAGGTAAACTGCATGCTTGAAGCCTTTTAAAGCCCGTCGCTTTGGACGTCCCAAAACATAGTTTTTTTTAGATATATTCTGCTTTATTTCTATCTTTACGAATCCTAATTTAACGGAGCTATAATATACTATATCCTACACTCACAAAAGTTACAAATTGTCTTGATTGCATTTGGAGCCTAGAATATGGCTATAAATATAGTAAATTATTGTTTAGCCTATGGGCTAAGTCCTATAAATTGAATAGAATACGTAAGTCTTAAAGCAACGTTTAGCACTCACGAAATAATCCTCACACAAATATATAAATACTACTTTCGAGAATATACACATCTACTCATATCTCTCATGCGGATTTGTGGATTGGTATGTTATGTATGGTATACCTACGAGTACTTAACAAAAACGATCTTAACGAGTCCATCACAATGTCGATTTCGGTGCAGTATACAATTGAAATTGTGAAAACCTATAACATGATTCTCGATAGGAAATGGACAACCTGGCTGTGGTTAGTATTTCATACGTGTCGTTCACATGGAAAATTCGTAGAATTACATTTCATTTACGTTTTATGTTTCACGTGTGTTTCATGTAGGAAGTCTTTATATTTATGTTACGGTAGTCATGCTTTATGCTTAGAACAGCAAGTTTTATTATAATAAAATATCATCAAAAACGGCGAGCTTTATAAAAGTGTCAATATCTATAAGTAAAACTAAGATATTTTTACTGAGGTCGAAATTGCTGTCAGCCCTCGTCGTATTTGGCGTTGGTTTTAAGGACACCCTTCATATAAATATATGTATGTTTAGATACCCAACAAACTTTAGTAGCTACAAACATGGTATTTTAATTCTCAACAAGTTCTAAAGTTTATATTTAAAGAGCATTTTGTGCGGAAAAAGCCGTGGGAAACAGCTAGTTAAAAAGTTTAAGTAGGTACTTACATGGTAGTTACATACGTGTGTTACTTAAAAAAATGAATGATGTATGCATAGCAGTATCTATCTAGATCTGTGCATTCGTGTTATTCTAGAGATCTAGGGGAACAATATTTCTAATACATTTAGAAATCCACTTCATTATTTATCTGTTCTCGATATTTCATTTCATATTTCAGGAAGGGATATACAAATACGTCTGTAAATAACTTACCTTTGGGCGCTTCCGTAAATTTTACGGTTGTCACGTAATCCGGATTTATAAGGATAATCCGACGCATCGATTTTTAAGGATGTTCGGCTGTGGGTAAACAGGGACAAGAGGAAAACTACGCGGTTACAGCGGCAGACATAAATGTAGCGTGTTTGAGCTTAAGAGCATTTCTATGTTAGAAATAAATATATGGATATTTGGTTTCGAAGTTATTATGAAAATTCTTTATCTACTCGTTTTTTGAGAAATAAATAGAATAGCGGTACTGACATATAGGTACGAATGTACCATGTACGAAAAATACATTCTAGGGTCGGTAAAGAAGATAGCAGTCACCAGCATGTTATCTATTATTATCCATTCTTTATTGTACACAAGTAAAAACATACACTTTCAATACGGAGAGGTAAAAGGCGAGCTTACCTCTAGAAGAAACCTTTTCCAGCCAAGCCATCTGGTGTGATGAAACATTAGATGAGGGTCATTAAATGTGTAGGTTAGTGCTATATGTAATTTGAAGTCGGTTTTTATATCCATAACCCATGATATCATGAGAGAAAAAAGTAGATATGGCACTAGCGCGCGATAATTGAGGTATTCAAATTATTTCAAATTCAACAAAGTCGTAATTTACGTTCTTCAAACGCAACTGGTAACAGAGAGTATCTCTTTCTGTATCATATGTTCTGTATTATCTTTCGCATCCATATATGGTGAGTCATAACGGTACAATTTTGAAACCCATATGCCTGTATGAACTGTACGAACGTACCTCAACTTAACTTAAATATCATTGTACATACTCTTTGAAAAGGAACGGTATTGCTTACGGAAAATGTCCGTCACCGTCTGTGCTGGCCAGAGACTGCAAAGGACAGAGACAAGTAGCGAGTTGTCGTGTCGGAGGCCAAGATCCACTTTGGGTCGCTGCGCCAGAGGTAAGTAAGTATTTTAGGTATGAGATGGACCTACACGATATCGACGTAATTCGAGCGTTTCTCTACCGTCAAATATATTATATTGGTGTTTTAATTTATTTTTTAAGTTTTTTTAGAAACGTCCATTGAGTTTTTGATACATTTTTGTACGTACCGGCTCATCACTTTTAAAGTATCTAAGTAATTTAAAAAAAAAAAACACGATTACGTGAAATTTTGAAGTTAATTATGTATTAGTTCATAAAGTTTTATTACAACCAAAGTAAGTAATAATTTCAAAAAATCGCGAATACATATTTGATCCGACAAATACTTTAGAGAAAAAAAATTAAAATTATTATAGGCGCTTCCGTACATTATTTTTGAGCACGCGCTCACTAGAGCCATCTCACCATTTACCATAACTGTCATTTTAAAACTCCACAGTCCTCCGTGATTGGTCCGTGACCCATTCGCTTCATTTTCAAGAGAGGATCGATGTATCCTTTTAATCCAGAACGTATGCTCGGGGATTATTTCCACTCTCGGTCACTTACATCTCTCCCACCCGTGCGTCTAACTATACCGAGTAACTATACCCGGGGTTGCCTACTTCTTACAGAGATGCCACACGCTATATTATATCACATAATATTATTTTCACATCAATCATTTGTACAAATATTATAAAATTTGGATGACTCGGTGGCGCGTTGGTCAGTGAACCTGTCTGACGAGCCGTGGGTTCCGGTTCCCGGCCGGAGCAGACATTTAATTAGCAGATAAAGTTTTGTACTCGGGTCTTGGGCGTTAAATTGTGTTGTTTTCTGTGTGGCCACCACCAGTAACACAGGGAATCCTGGTGCGGGGTGCAAGTCTGTAAGCGTTTATAAAATGCGAAATCAACTGTTTTGGCGCGAAAATAGAGCGTGTGTGCCTTGTAGTGTAAATTTTTAATCATGAAAATATGTTTTCTAAAACTGCACACTAACCACGAAGGCCGTTGCTACCAGGGGCCCTATAGAAAATATTTCAGTTCACAGTATCGTTTTCCTTATCTTTACAAAGAAACAGGAGGACGTCAAGTGGGCTTTCAACGTAGTTAATAAACACAGGAAAATGTCATGATCGTTCTTATTATCATGGTTAGTTAGGTACACGATTACGGCTGGCGTTCTGAAGAAAGAAAGCGTGCTTTGAATTTACAATTTTGCAGGTGGATGATTTATTAGGTAAGAAAATATTAGATTTTAATTCTGCGAAGTTGTGTTTTGTTTTATTTTATATATTGTAATTGTGAATAGCAAACGAGATAGCAGTACCACTAATTACTGCCGGCCATCGCCGTCTGTGACATACCTCGAATAGCATTATGCGAGGCAATTTTTTGTCTAGTTAGTATTAGGTGTTAATAGGAATATTAGTTGATAAGTATTCGTTAGAATAGGACTGTGGGAGTTAGGACTAGTTAGTGCAATATATTCCTGTAAGTAAATATTAGTAATCATCCAGTTTTTTAATCGTTAGTAATGTTTTTATTCGATGCTGGTCACAGATATATTTTAACATTGTAAAGTTGTTAAATCACATTTTTTCTAAGCTCTAAAATAAACTTTAAATATTATTATTACAAAAGGTAACATTAAAATACACATATAAATCCGTAAACATAATAAAACTAGGGTTATCAAAAGACCTACGTGAGTAAAAACTACCTACACCCAATAAACATAAATAAACAATAAACGCTTACACATTCACACCCCTGCACTAGGATTGCCTGTATTGCGGGTGTCGGACACACACAGAAAACAACACAATTTAACACCCAAGACTCGAGCACAAATAATGATGTATCTGCTAAATAAATATCTACCCTGGCCGGGGTTCGAACCCAGGACCTTCGTCTCGTCAGGCAGGGTCATGGAGTAACGCGCCACCGAGTCGTCAATTAATCGTCATGATCTTTTTTTCTCTTATACTCGTAATATCATTGCCTATACTTCTACAATTACTGTGTAGTATATTGTTATAAAATAATACTATCCTGTTTACTGCCCTCCAGCGAAACGTCATCAAATATTTGTTTTTTAGCAATATTGATGGGCAGGTAAGCGTCATCGATATTGCAAAAGCAATACATATTCGTTTCACTTTGCGCATACAAAAATAGCACTGGCTTTATAAATTCAAACTTAATATTTGGCTGCACGCAAATTTAGTTACATACAATCCAACGTTTTCTGTTCAAATATTATTTGTCCATTCAAACGGCAAAATATTCACCGTATCTCTGAAGAGAACTAACTAAAAATGAGTAGAGGTTCTACTTACTAATAATATAGTGCGACACAAATTTTTGTTTATCTAACGGCCTTGTCGTAGATTAGTTGGGTAAAAGCTTTTAAAATCTACATAATGACTGACTTAACAGTATGTTATGCTCTGCAAAAAGCTTTTCGTCGTACCACTTTGCTGAGTGTTGAAACTATTGTCTGGAGTCAATCATTGTACCTACTGTGTGACCTGTGAGTCCTGTCAAAAGAACAGTCGGATGCAACATGTTCAGGATCTAACCCACAAGCATCACACATAATTCACATAAAATACGATTATTATGTATCAGAAATAACTAAATACATTGGTATTTAGTGGCTTCTGTGGCTTTAGTATTATATGACCATTCATGGTGACTGGGTACCTATCAAAAATGCAAACTTACGCATTTCTAATATTATTAGGGTAAGGATAAGGAATGAGGATAATCAAGTTGTTCATATTTTACCCTCCCAATACTGGATTCTAATCGACTTTCCTTTTCTCATTCTAAAGCCGGCTCCAGATTCGCTCAGTAAACACCCGAGAAGAAGCATGAACGCGAGTGTGAATGGTTTTTGTGTCTATTCACGGCTGTTTACGCCTGATCGCGCCTTGTTCTTCGATCTCGGTTTTTGTGTCCACGTCAAAGGGTTCGCGTCCAAGAAACTTAACCGCTATCTCAAGTCGTGAAAGAGGCAGAACGAATAATTTATATTTCGTGCGGCTCAATATGATTCAATAGTATGGGACTTGGCGAAGACTAGAATATTGCTGGATAGTTTATTATGGCTTATAAATTGGCTGTCTAGAGATAATCTAATGGTGAAGCGCGTATTTTTGTATGCGTATTGATAGCCCAATTCTATGTGAAACTATTAGTACATTGTGACAAGATAATACATAATAATACCATCATGTTTATTACCGGTTCACCCAGATATTGTTACTCATTTTTGTGTGAAATAACACACGTTTGGTCTTTAGGGTTAAATAGTTGGTTTCGGGTTAATATAACAAACACAAATGCATGTCAAGAAATATAATTTGACTGTTAAGAAGTTTGGTAAAGTCTAAAATATAGCTAACCATTTTATTTCGGTCTTTCCTGTGTTTAAATGTGTAAAATGGATAATGTGGCGGTGCGGTGCTTGATTCAATTTGGAAAACTATGTCCTAGATTGTTTTCTATTATGTAGTTTGATAATTGTTTCGGGTTTAATGGAATGAATAATCCGTTCTGAATGGTCGGCAAATTTCAACAACACATTTCCCCAATTGACAAGCCAGCATTACTCGGTTACTTCATTAATTTTGTTGAATGGTATTGTGGCATTGTCTATAACGCTCAATTAGAATTTGGTTTATCTGGCTCTCTAACAGAATATTATTTAACTAAGCAAACGTAATTTATGATCTGATGGTCAAAATAAATATGATAGGAAACATGAACATAATTTAATGGATGACTAAATGTTTGTATATTAAAAGCAAATAAAGAAAGCAGTAGGTGTGTATGAATGTAGTATGTTAAGAATGGTGTGGTGAGAATATAGGATAAACTAAGGTATGCGTACCTATAAAGATAATTATTTGTGAGGACGTGGAGAGGATCCATCGATCGGTTAACTTCGTAGGGGTTGATTTTGATGGGATTATAAAGGGAGGTTCTGCTCATCGAAGTTCGATAACACTGTATCCTATAATCCAAAGATTTGTTTAAGTAAATCTTTTCATCCACAGTAGCGGGGAAAAATAGAGAGGCGCGTTACGAAAGTAATGGTTACGGAACTGACGTCTCGGATGTTTATGAGTCACAAGTATATTTAAATAGTAATTATTTTACCACGTCCAATCAAGCAGTGAATCTCATGGTACCAGAAGCGCAGCATTGGCGGAGCATGACTCAATCACACGTGTCCGCGTATATCGTGATCTCCTAATCAATCCCTTCGCGCTGCTCTATCTCGTGCTTGCACTTGTCAGCAGTTTGCTGACCGCCTCAGTTTCTTTCCAGAAACACACCGTATACAGGTTCTACTATCATGTAACATTTGCTATTTACATGTTTTAACGAAATATTAATTCCAAAGACAAGATTATCAGCGACCGCTAACAATGTACTTTTGGGCTGTAAAGGGTCTAAGGGGTCATTGCGCCACACTTCCTAGCTCGGCGGCGCGTTGCGCTATCTCGTGCATCGTACACCGCGCTTGCACTTGTCCGCAACTTGCCGACCGCGTCCGTTTTCTTCCCGAATCACACAGTATTCTGGTAGAACCTGCATACGGTTCGCCCGGGGCGCTACCACTCCCATTTCTGCCGTAGAATAATTGTTTTTCACCAATGGGCTATATGGATGTAATTTTTAATACTTTTAAATCACTGTTTATACATCTATATAACGATAGAATAGTAACAAATATATATAATGTTGGACACGTTTCAATTTATTAAAAAAAAAAAACCGAGAATAAATTAAAATTTGTGCTGTTTAAACGCTGCCATTTTTCACGATAAATATTCGAAAAAAAAAATTTAAACTATGCGCATATACCCTATTGCTTCAACGATGACTTACCTTCGTGTATCTTTAAGAACCCCTCATAAATGAAGCAAGAAACCAAACCATATACAATTACGAGATATTCGTGCAACATTGGTCTTCATAACTCGATACTTCTCCGCCATAAGAGACATACACTTTACGTATATATGTAATCCTACGGAAGAACGAATTATACTCTCGAAATCTTTCGGTTGCGATACATTGAAATGGATTTAGTGCTACGAAGAGCAATGTAGTGAAAGGCATGCATTACTGATAACGACAGAGCGAAATGAAATGAAATTATTTATTATGTACGTCATAAGAATGTCATAAAACAGTATTAAAATAAGTAATATTTCAATAATATTAATTTACATTACCCTAAAATTTGTAACTGTGTAGATTACAGTCCCTAATGTCACTATAGATCATGTGAAACAAAGTCCACCGCTTTAAAAAATTCAAATATATAGTGTTCCTCGAAGTATGAAAGGGACAGATAAATCATAAATTATTATTTGCAATAATTAGCAAATATTGCTTAAAGACGCAAGATGGTA
The DNA here is from genome assembly GCA_018245335.1 of Dalla quadristriga. Taxonomy (NCBI): domain Eukaryota; kingdom Metazoa; phylum Arthropoda; class Insecta; order Lepidoptera; family Hesperiidae; genus Dalla; species Dalla quadristriga. The sequence continues at coordinate 2,786 of DWLO01002204.1, read as the reverse complement.
GAACCTGTATACATGTAGTATCGGAACTTACTTAAATTTTAACCAGGGGCATTACCCGTAATACAATCAAACCAGCCTGAACGTTAGTATTCGCAGCTTGATAGTCGTAAGTCACCACCATAGCTTACAAGCTATACTATACTATACTGCGTACTTACTACCTTGCATCCCACGGGCGGCAATTACAGTCTTGTCAATGCAGTGCTGCTCCACACATCACTTCAGCGTCAACTAAATCAGCCTCAGCACAAAAGGCGTAATAAAAATGTGAACTTGCTAGTATTTAATGGACTAGCTCTTGATCTGAGTTAGGAAAGCATGAATGTACACAACAAAACTCGTAGACAGCGTGACATATTTACACATTACTAGTATTACGTATTATTTACATATTTAGTTTAATAGAGCATGCTGTGTTATTTTGTAACTCTCGCGCGGCAATCACATTTTTTCAGTGCAGTGTCTCATCACACTCTTTTCCAGCTTGAACTCAATCCGCCTCTGTAGAAACGGGGTAGTAAAAATGTGAACTTGCTAGTTCTTAATGGGCTAGTTCTTAATCGGAGTTAGGAAAGCTTGACAGTACACAACAGAACTCGTAGCACACCGAGACATATTTAGTTTAATGGAGCGTGCTGTGTTATATTGTAACACGCGCGCGGCAATCACATGTTGTTAGTGCAGTGCTGCACCACACTTATTTCCAGCTTGATCTCAATCCGTCCCAATAGAAACGGCGTAATAAAAATGTGAACTTGCCAGTCTATAAACTTTCCATTATTTTAATTTGTAAGATAGTGTGAATTATTGAATAATATTGTGTAATAAATGAAATAATCAGTGTATAAAGTGGTATGTACCGTTCTGATTAACAGTAAAAATATAAATACAATTAATAACTGTTCTTTTACAGGATTCAAGCTGTCCTTTAGTTCAGATTTCAAAAGAAACCGTTCAGTAGTTTTTGCGTGATTGAGTCACAAACATCCACCCATCCAGCGCCTCAAACGTTCACATTTAAGATATAAGTGAGACATGCTTAGTTTAATGGGGCATGCGGCACGGCACTATCTTGTCTTGTAAAACGCGGTAATCACACTTGTCACTGCAGTGCCCCCCGCACAACGCTTCTGTGTGCACTCGGTCCGCCCCTGTAGAGACGGTTTTATAAAAGTGTGAGTTCGCTTGTGTGTAATAGCTGATCGGAGTTCGAAAAACTTGACAATTGATGTAATACCAGACACCATTAGTTATATGAAATTTGATATAATGTATAGTGAACTTCTAAGCAAAACCAACAATGACAGTAAGAATGGTTTGTAATTATTTTTTTCTCTTAGCTATAGTACAAGCATAAGTTCCGACAATTTGACACTAACCACATGGGTTGTGGCCAAGTATTTCTCTAAGCTTCCCGTAGTCTTCAACAAATCAAAATCACCGAGACCAAGTGCATGACGTGCCCGCTGAAGCACGAAAACGTTCTTGCCAAATTAACTGCCTTCAGCGGCGACCCCTAAGTATCTACTGATCGCACTCTACTTAATTGAAGTGATCGCTTTTGAATCGCACGACGCTACACAACTCAAGGCCTTCTAATCGTTATAGAACATCAACAACATTGTAGGTCAGAGAAGTGCTAACAACGGGGCGTACTCGCTATCTCGTATCTTGCGCGCGGCAATCGTACTTGTCAGCGCTCAGCCAACGCCCCTTACAGAATAATTCAACGTGGCCTCACTCCACCCTGAAGAATGAAGGCGTAATGAGAGTGTGAGTCCGCTGGACTTTAATAGACTTGTTCTTGAACGGAACTTTAAAGTGCTCGGTTTTGTAAGGAACGTGTTAGATCTTAATATACATTAATTTGTACAAAGAATATAGCCGCAAGTTGCAATTGCCGTCTTAATTGTACCTAACTTGAAATGAGTGTGTTGTACGCAAGATGGAATACTGCTACCCGTGGACATAACTGTAATTTCGTTCGTTTAGTACCTATTCATTGTTAATAGGAATATAGTTGGATAGTATTTGTTAGTAATAAAGGAAATAAAGTAAAGGACTATGGGAGTTTAACTGTGAGTTAGTCGATTAAGCTACTAGGAGTAAGTGAGTAATTAGTATTCCTGATAGTTATCATAGGGATAAGTCCTATTTGCAGCTGGTCACGGATGCATTGCTACTCCAGTAGATTGCACAAATACACCAAAGCAAAAAAGCTGAAAAATGTAAAGCCAAACCAAACCTCTTAAGAAAATAGTGGAATGATGTTGTAATAATAATATTGACTTCAAAATTTTCCGTTCCTTTATAATATTCTGTTATTGTCCAAAGAATTTTTCTATTCGAAAACAGTACATGTTTGTCTGCATAATTATTGTATGTGGATTGTCTTTATCACATGAGTTAAAACCACTACACACGTTACTTCTTAATTATTAATCAAGCCGGCTTAATGCCAAATTACTCTTCAAAATAAAATATATCTTACAATAGTGCATTGTAGCAGGATTCCGCACTGCCCATCTTGCAAAACTCTCAACAGTATGTAACAAGACACTCAAGTGTTCTTTTAGTTCGGATAACATTGTTCGAGCAATATTAGATGTCTTAGATTTCGAGGGTTAAGGTTTGAACTAGAATAGATGGAACGAGGCTTGAATATTACTGCTGGTGATATTAAATGCGCAAATAATAAAGTAAAATAAAAAGTAAATTCAACAAACCAGTGACAACATTATTGTATGACCGCATAGGGTACACTGTTGTGAACTATTTATTTGTTG
>DWLO01002203.1:0-13013 GCA_018245335.1 Dalla quadristriga | reverse complement strand
ATTTTGATGAAGTTTCCAGTACACTTGCTTTCCGTATAGGCGATGTATTGTTAAATCTCTAAATCTCAAACGGTCCTTAGCGCATGTACACCAAGGGTCACATTTATAACAACTTTTTATACAGTATAATTTTTTTTGTATTTAGTAAATAATTATAAACACTTTACACACTCACACCTCCGCACTAGGTTTTCCTATGTTGCGTGTGGCAGACATCCAACCCTCTCAAATACCTACTAATTGCAATTTTCAATGAACATAGTAAATATTCAATTTGGCATTCGATCAGTAGCATAAGATAAGTAAGATTTAATTGTAAAATGCTGTGAATAATAGTAAGAATTAAAAAAATAAAAATAATAAATAAATTAGGATCGCACGTCATTTGCTACTCCCATAACATTACAGATTCTATATTTAGTGGTTAGAAGAATAAAGAAAGATGTGACGATAGGACCCTACGCTGAACCCTTTTGGCCACTTCATTCTCATAGAATGATAACGCAAATGCGATAGCGATTTACATCAAGTGCTCTCGATAATTTTTAAGGGGGCTTATCCGAATCGCTTCGTAAGCGGCTGATCAAGGATCTATGTCCTGGCTCTTCAGTGAAGAGCTTTTTACGCCCCCACGACAACCACACTGCGGTTGAACAACCCTGTATAATGGGTTCAGTATTTGGTGGCCTATTTTGATACGAGGAATAAGAATAAACTGGTAACAAATTTTTTAATGTCAGTAATGTATTATAATATTTTACGGGAACTGTGTTCGCTTCTAAAATAAAACACCTCGAGATATTAATTGCCTTACAGATAAGTTTAACATATTGGCGAGCAGTATTCCAGGCACAATAGTAATTTTATTGTAAAAACGTGTAACGCGTTCACTGTCCATTAATAATGCAAATGCAATGCACTGTAATTAATAAAGCAACTGAAACTATATAAAAAGGCCTACTACCTTTTGAACTTTTACTTTTAAAAGAATATTTAGACGATAGCGTCTCATGGTGTGCAGTGCCTTCAACTTCACAAGAATCTAAGTATATTATATATAGGTAGGTACAGTAGGTACAGTGCTTTCCAAATAAATAAAGTTACATAACAATTTGGAATGAAAAATTTAACTACTGAGTTTCTTGCCTTGCTCAGAAGTCAATAGAATCCACCTACCGAACCCGTGGTAGATAAAAAATTTAATAACGTTGCCAAAATTAGTCTGTTTTTGATACGCCATAACAGTTTAACCATACAACTAAACATAAAAATGGAGACGGTTTAAGGATACTTTTGATCCAGATCCCGAAGGAATGAAAACATCCTTAATTTATCGCGAACGAAGTCTGAAAAGTAAATGAATCTGAATCTGAAGGCGTAAAGCGATAGACTCCAAAATAAATGTACTCGCATAGGAATCCAATGAAAGCTTAAGATGAGTTTTGATAACTTTCTTAATTAAATGAAATTGAGTGGACGTCAGGCAGACGGATTGAAAATGTTTGGAAAACTTTTCTATAACAGCTGTTGTGACATCGCAGTGGGTCGATGGCGCAATAGAAGATAATGTTGATGATGATTTATTGTAGAAGTGGAAATGAACTATTATTTAAGTAAAGATGACATTGGTACGTTCATACAGCACGGGTTTTAAAATTGTACGGGCCTCATGATACAGAAAGAGATACGGCTATTTGTTACGAGTGGCGTTCGAAGAACGTTAATAACGACAATTTTCTGAATTTGACTGTCTCAATTATCGCGCGCTAGTACCTACCTATCTAATTCTTTTCTCTTATAATATCACTGGTGGTAATAGTATTTACTCGCTCACGAAGCATGGTCCTCGTGATACGTGATACGACAACATAGCTGCATTTGCATAAAGCCAACTTAGTTATCATTTTAGATAATCTAAATTATTTTGCTACGTGTGCAGGGTTCCTTCAAATTAGTATATTGATGGCGACGGGTTTAAATAATATCCAAAGTTTAGCCGTTAAATGACAGGTCTATTAGTAAACGTAGATAAAAAATGTTGTATAAAAAATTGTCAAAAAATATTGTTTCAATTTCAAATTGTTTGCAGTAATAATAATAAACATTAACATACTCACACCCCTGTCCTAAGATTCTCTGTGTTCGGGTGGCGGGCAGAAAAACAAAATTTATCGCCCAAGACCCGAGTACAAACATTTATCTGCCAAAATGTCTTTGGTAGATTAAAATGTTAAAGTTTCTGAGGATGGATGGATGTTTGCTTTTTACTCAATCACGTAAAATCTATTGAGCGGATTCTTATGGGTGTAGTGATAGATTGGACCCTGAAAGAGGCTTTATTATATTCTTTATTCATTACCTAAATCTCGTTCAAACCACAATTTTCTCACAAATGCTATAACACTTCGTTTTAGACTGAATTATGTCACTCTGATTTGTTACTCGCAGCCGCCCCTCATTAAATAGACGACAATCTTCATTATTTCAAGAATAAGCGAAATAATTATAAATGTAAAAAATTTAACGTTGAACTCAGAATATTAACTTTGAATATAATTTATTATACCTGCTCGGTTAATTTTGTTTTGTTACGGCAAATAAACATTTAAAAAAATAATATTCAGTGTGCAACAATATGCAAATATTGTTTCTTAATAGGGAATATGCGTGTTGTTGAAATTAAATTGCACAACGCAAAGAAAATATTTAAAAAAATATTTAAAAAATTTAAACTACACGCGTAAACCTTATTGTTTTCTACATCTTGCCTACTAAGCGAAGGCTCCGGCTAGAGGCAGCCATTGAAACAGATACTATAAAAGACTGAGACCTAACGCATTAGCGAAGATCAAATGAAGGCTTTAAAGCTTAATCTTACTGAGCTTTTCAGGTGGATACTGATACGTCTCCTATTAGCAAATGCTAAACCTTATACAATTGGCAAAATCGACTTGAAATACAGAGGCTTCAATGCTATGTAGACACATAGCATACGCAGACGCGTAGATAGCAGAACCTGTGTACAGGACCATTTCGAGCCACAATTGGTCGCAACCTCTTATATCTGCTAGGTATTGTCTATTACTATAATTCTATTAGGTGTTAACGGGGAAATGGTCAGCGATTTTTAGATTAGTGATGAATTGCATGTTATCTATCAATGTATATTTTTTCTCTTTCTGCTGTGACGTTCCTCAAGTGTATGTTATTACCTCAAGATGAAATAAAAATATATGACTGATTGATCGCCGTAAAGCATTAATATGTTTTTACAGATGTGTAGCCTGGCATGGCCTCCTTAAGCAGTCACCATCATCACCCCTCATGATGATGGTGACTGCTTAAGTGACTGATTTATTTCAATGGCTGCACGTGCGTACTAGGAACAGTTCCCTCGCCAGTACGCCGTTTTGTCGAACCTAATGAAACTAGTCGGGAAATACCGATAAATCAACGTGAATAGAATGAATGTGAACGAACGTGTGAACTAATGTGAATGAACGTGAATGAATGAATAAAAATAAAAATAAAAAGAATAGCCGCTTACACACTTAAAATACTCTTCTACTTTTATAAAAAAAGGTGATTAAGTAATCGTTGACAACACAATAATTAATGTAAATTAATACAATACAATATACAATACAAATTAATAAGTGTAAAGTCTAGCGCAACTTAAGTGCGGTCAAGTATAGTCTCGAGAAAAGGAGTAAGGGCTCCTATTTTTAGAGAACACCAGTAGTGTGACAATAAGGCTGAAGACGGCAGCTATAAAAAGACTGTCCCTAGCTGGCTATAAATGGAACACCGTCATTATGGCCGTCCAATTGCGGACATTACCCACGGACATTACAGAATAGTCGGTCCCCACTCTCCTATATCAGATCGCTACATAAATTATAGATAACTTTATAACTTTATTTGTAACTTTACACACCGTTTACAAGTTAACATTGTATGATCGGTTAATTACAGTCTATTTATATATGCGAAAATAAATGTACCTAAAATATTGCGTAAACAACGATCCGTGGGTCCCGGGTTCGATCCCCGGCCGGGCAAACATTTATTTGGCAGATAAATGTTAGTACTCGGGTCTTGGATGTACAAAATTGTGGTGTTTTGTGTATGTGTCCGCCACCCGCAACATAGGGAATCCTAGTGCGGGGGTGTAAGTGTGGAAGCGTATATTTTAATTCTTATTTTATTCGAAGCTGGTTACAGATCCGTTGCTATCCCCGATCACTGAAGTGGTTGCTTATTGTATAATAAATTATAACCGGCATATCATTCGGACCAGAACACATTTGTTGAAGAACAATAATCGCACGGCAGAAATGGGTGTGGCGATGGTACCCTGTGCGAACCGTATACAGGTTCTACCATCGTCAATGTTGACCTGTACTGTTTACGTAAAGGTGTATTTAAATATTCTGTCAGGTAATAACAGTGTACCCTGTATACATTCTCCTAGTTAAACCCTAGTACATTTATACAATTTTAATTAATATAACAACGTATTTGTAGATTAGAGTTACCTAGCCTTACCTACCCCTTACAGTATACGTTGGGGAAATTAAGGATTATTATGTATTTGCTTGGATAACAGATCCCTGAAGTTAAATTAAGATACTGAATCGCAGGCTTGATTAATAAACGTGAGCGCAGCTGAGGGACCTCTCAGATATTGGAGATATAAACTTTAATTAGAGAATTATATCTATTTAAATTTAAATAAAATGAGGTTCGTTGGTAAGCGTATCACTTGAGAACGCATGGACCGATTTAGCAATTTAAAAAGCTTTTCTAAAACTAATAAGCTTTTTAAGGAAAGAAAAATTGGATATGTTGCCCGGAAAATTAGAAATTTCGGGTAAAAATCGGTATGTACCTATTTACAACTAAGCCAGTATACGATAATTCACCGACAAAGCTGCGGGACGATAGCATAGAAGTTCTATCCTACAAATATATAAATATGAAAGTTTGTAAGGATAGCTCTTTGTTACTCTTACACGCAAAAAGTACTGATCGGATAATAATATATAGCTTATTTTATTTAATTTTTATTGTAAAGATAAACCTTACCTTAAGGATTATAATCGGCAAACTTTATACTTAGCGGCATTCTCTACCAGTTAACCCTGGAAGACTGTGACAACGTGAATATACTTATGGTATAATTAAAGATAAGTATTCGCATTTGAGCACTGCGGTTTAGTACGCTCCAGGCCTCCTCAGTTGTGACACTTGTGACCAATGTCCTATGGGTTGCAGCCAGCCATATAAGTCGGCATAAATACTGCCATCTGAGAGCTATCTCAGCGTACGCTGCATATCCATGGAAAATTGCCGCGGGCAAGAGATAATCTGATTATATCAAACATGCAGTCTTTCCTGAACCTTAATTAAGTAAGTACTTACTCCAAAAATGCGTTCAGAAATCTACAGAATTCAAATAATGAATACCTAGGTAGGTACTTAGAAATCTACAATCCCTTCAAGAATAGGAATTCGAACATCCCTCCCTACAGCACACCTGATCATCAAAGTGTCGTGAAGTAACTTCTATAACAAAGTCTTATGTCCGACCTACGCATTAAGCTAAGATGATTTTTATTCTCTAACGTATAAAGCCCAAGTTTCTTCGGGTAGGCCCAGGCTTTAAGTTGACGAGATGAGTCCCGCGGGAGACATCCGAGCGAAATAACCGCTCGGCCTTCTTTTGCCTCTTATAATTCACGTGGCCCACATTGAGGCTCTCTGTAAATATAAATAAAAGGGCAGAGATAGAATTTTTCTACGTACGTTTACATATTATATACATGCTGAATCATTACAGGCAGTGCAATCAGCTGTTTCTGTTGAAACGCCTGGCGTGGTACTTTTTTACGTAGTTTTTTTTTTTAATTAATGTATTAAGCAAACGAGCCTGCAGTCCCTTGGACATCTGTGACAAACCTCGAATAGGACTGTGTGAGTAAGTAACTTAGACCTGTTAGTATGAGTTGTTAATAGGAATATTAGTTGGAAACATTTTGTTTCTATCTATCTATGATTGAGAAAAAAGCGAGAAAAATTACGAATCGTGTTTGCCATTTTTCTATTTCAAAAACCAGGCAAGTATATGAAAATTAAATGATGTCTAAAATGTCCGTAATTTTATATTACAGAAAGGTAATGAATGATATTTCAAAAGTCAGGCTCAGGCTTTTATAATCAGCGAAAGTATGAGAGCGATTGGGATGCTAAACTGGCTAAATTTCGTAACGCAAAGCGATTGGTTTGGTATCGCATTCATCTGATTTTTCGTGCAAATTTGAATTTAAAAGACGTCGGTCAAAAATTCACATCAAGTCGATACCGTTAGTCTCGTCTTCAGTTACACAATAAAACCCCTGCTGATATGCTCTTATGCTCGTCCATTACTTCTCTACAAAATTTCTATGACTTTAATACTTTATTGGCTTCGCTGGTAAATTTTAAAAGCGTGGGGGCATAATTATTTACGTACTAATATTTATCATGTCTAGACTGCACCACTGTTCTGAAGGCTAAGTGTACCGCACACTTTCGAATTTAATTATCAATTTAAAAGGGCTATTACACTCCGCATCTATCGATCGCACATTATAACAATTTCACTGATTCTAAACGTGTAGATAGACTTTTGGAAAATGTGCTTCGATATCATTGTAGGCAATAAAATTACGCACACTTTAGACATATTTTAATTTTTATACCAGGCCAGGTACAAAATGTGACAATTAGAGATGAAGGTGCCCGTTATACAAACGAATTGGTACGGAGAAACAACACACACTTCCGTCGGAACAGTTATATTATGGAAAATGTAGGGAAAGCTTCCGTGCTTGCGTCATCTGAAAACACAGTAAAAAGTGATAAAGAGACATTAAAAGTTGTCCGTTCGCTAGTCTTCTTTTGCTTTGCTCCATAAAGTCATTGCGAACAAACAGATAAAGTTTCGTACCAACATCTGATAATTTTACGGCTTGGGTGAGGGGAGGGTATAGTTCAAAGGTTAGAGGAAGAGGTAGCGGTGTGGTTTTAGTGAGCTTTTTATGCAGTTTGTTAGTCAGGAAAAATCACCGCAACGGGAAACTCAAAGCCTCCGTGTCGTAAGTACAGTAATTAGCAACAAAATAAAGATATCGATATATATATAATCTCTATTTATATAAAGAGAGATGTCCTATATAGATATAAAACAGTCGCAAAGTCTCAAAAACGGATGGACCGTTTTTCATGATATTTGATTCGTTGGGTTTGTCTCCGCCCATAATAACAGAATGTTAGTGTGAGTGGTTGTGTGCTAAGTTTTCTTAGTCGGTCAAAAAAAATTCGTCCTATCGGGGAAAGGACAGGAGAGCGTCTCCGGGCAGTATTGGTGTGCATATTTCCTTCTCACTTTTTCTTCAATGTTCAAGATGATATTATATAAAATGTGATATTGTGCTAAAAAAGGAGGCATTGTTGTGTATTTCCACGCATGAAATCGATATCGTTAGGGGCTAACCCGATAAAGTTTCAATACCGTCTATCGATTTATTGAGCAAACCGACTTAACCGACATGTTCAAAGCTTACCATACAAAAATCGCTGTCGCTTCTCTCTCCGCTCGTCACCACAGAGCCTTCACAATTTTACAGTTGTTCTGCACAAACATCGAATTAAAACTTTGCGCTACAGGATACGGGCGCCAGACAAACGTTTGCAAATGGATTTATAAATAGCAGCTACTGTTTTAGCCGATTCTTAATTACTGTTATGAATTTATGCATTTGCGTGAGAGATAATAAATGTTTAACTACTGGTCCAGTATTGACTTCGTAATATAAGTGATCTAACGTTCGTACGTTAAAAATAATCTTTCTCTCTTTAAACTCTCTTTGAAACGCTCTCTGCTAAAAACACTTTAATGCGTCTTCATATACTTCAATTTACCGTAACCAAAACACATTACCGGCATCTATCTCGCTTGACGAAAAACCTGAAATGAAATGAAATTAACTTGCAACGTTTTATAGATAGATATATATATATATTATATACATATATATAATTATATTGGTAACTTGCTAAATTACGTACAACGTTCATTAGCTAGGGAAAATGAACGGCGTAATTAATTTTAGTTACACGCTTAATTAAACTAAATACAGACCTAACAAGGTTGTTATTCTATTGTAACTGGAGGTACCCCTCTTTTTCCATACAATAAATTTGTATTGCCTTCGTGAACGAGATTACTAGCGCGCGCTCGAATGACAAACTCATAATAGGGGTACTGGCAGGGGCGTGCATTCCATACATGCAAATAAGCACTGCCTACCCCACATAATTGACCTACAAACACACCTTTACTTGTCATAAATCAAACAAATAATATATATTTGAGGTGGTCGGACGTATAAAACATGAGAACAAAGACGGTCAACGCGTGTCGAAAAATTTAAAGTAAGATTATAATTATTTCCAGTATGTTACATGTCATAGGTATTCAGTGCCTAGCCTGTATTTTTATCCTGTGCACGTCACTGGGTACTGGTCGTTTGCGACGTCTCATGTCCAATGGACATAGAAACTCGTGTCGGATTTCGAACGAATACCGCCCATGCTACCTATCCACGTAAAAGGCCTTTGTGCGCTTAATAATAGCCGACACTCGATTTGTCCGCTGTGCGGCAATTGAAAACTACGCTCAGTTGCACTGGCAATACTACAGTACTTGTTACTTGTCATTGGGGCTCTTCTGTAATTTGTTGAAGGTAATACACGGGCAGTGACTCTCTTTATTTGTAATGACAGTAGCAAACGAGCATGCAGTCCCACCAACCACTCCCGCCCATGGAGATCTGACAAATCTTGAATAGGACTGTGCGAGGGACTTTTAGTTAGTTAGTCCTTTTAGTATAACGTGTTAATAGGAATATTAGTTTGTAAATATTCGTTAGGAGTGCGGGTATTAGGACTGTCAGTGTGAGTTAGTCCCGTTAGTTAATATTAGTAATCATCCAGATGGTAATCGTTAGTATTTGTCTAAATCGAAGCTGGTCACAGATGCGTTGCTATTCTTGAGAAATGAGGTGACCGCGTCGTGTATAAGTGTAACCATTATCTACATCTTTCCAACCGGAACACAATTGTTGAAAAACAATTACTTATTACACGGCAGAAATGGGTGTGGCGGTGACGCCGCCCCGGCCAAGCTTTGTATAGGCTCTACCACCTGGCTTATTGGCAACCATCCATTAGCGGCTTCTGCATGACTCATAGTCGTAGCTGAGGAGGCCAGAAGCGTATTTACTCCACTATGGTGCTCCAATGTATATTGGTTGTGGGGTGGGGTTAATGGCCACCTTTAGTGTCAGAAGTTTTTAGGCTGCCTGAAGGACTCTGGCAATGCCTAACGACTGTTTTCTAAGGATAACAACCGGGACCGACACGCGCTGGCTTAACATCTCTGTAGCATGGAAGCGCTCATGATATTTTTCCACTAGCGTTCACCCATCCAACTTCTGAACGCGGTTGCCGTAGCTTGATACGGTCGACATTGGACACGGTGACCTATCTTCTCTTTTGTGTGTATCAAAGAGCAAAACAATATCTACATCCTTATAATGTTCTATTATTTCGATACCCTATATATATTATCTGTATATAACTACAGATTGGATAATAGTTACTTTGGTACAATTACTATATCGAGCGACCGTTCCAGCCGGCCGGGCGCCCGGGCGCCTCGCGTATCGAGTTTCATTTTTAATCATCGGCGCCGCTCAACCGCTTACTTCTTGAAGTTACTAACCCTCCTGCAACTAAATGGATTGTTAAAGTGAGACGGTTATCTTTATTCCCGTTTGAGTTTATCAAAGGACAAAACCTATCTGCATCAGTCAGTGTGCAATCACACATTAGAGTATAGTTACTATGGAACTATCACAATAACGAGTGTCATCGAGTGTCCGTTCCAGCCAGCCGGGCGCCTCGCATATCGAGTTTGTATTTTTAATCATCGGCGCCGCTCAACCCATCACTTCTTGAAATTACCAATCCTCCTGCAACTAAATGGATTGCGAAAGAGAGATGTTTATCTAGATTCCCGTTTGAGTTTATCAAAGGACAAAACCTATATGCATCAGTGTACAATCACACATTAGATAATAGTTACAACGGTACAGTCACGATATAAAGTGTTATCGAGCGACCGTTCCAGCCGGCTAGGCGCCTCGCGTATCGACTTATTATTTCACGACCTGACCCGATCACATAAAAGTAAGAAAAAAAATTAAGAGGATTAAACACACGGTCCTACATGTAATTTTATTTTACTGAATTTTAATATGACATCGGTGCGGTCTCGGTTTATATTCGGTGAAGTAGTTCAGAAGTTCATAAGCTTTCCATATTTATCCCAGTTATTTCATTTAAACTGCTAAGTATACTTAAAGCGCTTTTATTAAAACTTGTTATCCGTTGGCGAAACCAACGACCGACAGCTTTCTTAATTTTCTATGTCTATTGAACGACAGTCCATAGACTAATGTATTTTTTTGTCAGACATAGCTCGATTTCTTTAATCTACGAGTAGGTATGTGAAGATCGACAGGCTAAGAAATGAAATCGGTCGCTATTCCATTCATAACACTTGATTTCATTTAAAAGTCTGGCTCTGTGTTGCCTACTGCAACTTCTAAATGTTATCTGTGGTGTTGCCAACCTCGGTCGGTCACACCGTTTTTTAGCAATCTATTAATTCTAGCAAAGAGAGTTTCTAAAGCAACTGAGAGTCTGTAAGAGCAAAGTGCGCGTGTATACAACATTTGTTGTAGGTACCGAGCTTTACAATTTACAATATCTGTCTTGTATTGCACTGAAACTCATCCCCATCCAATATTATCTTGTGTTGTGGGTGACTAGCCTTACCGCTTGCTGCTTGCCGCTTGTCCTTACCGTTTACCCCCTTATAGCGTAAACTTGAAACAATAGACGCAAGACATAATCAACATAGCAACGAACACTTCAGCCACAAAATACTAAAATCTCGTGCCTTGTACCACTAAACATTTCGCAAACCGAAACTACCACTTAACACTCAGCGTACAATCTCCTTTAGTTAATGAAATTCCCAAACTTGAACCGTAGATATCCAATAGTCACACAACTGGTTTCAAGTTTGCTACTGCAAAACTTTTGCCAGACAATTTACAATTGTGTTACTGTTATGTTACTAGTCTTAAGCTCCAAGCTATAAGATGTTCTTACATTAAATGGTTATAAAGACAATGAGATATAGACAGACCTTTTTAACTACATACTAAATTGTTTGATAAAGCGATGATAGCCTAATTAAGTTAAGACTTCGGCCTCCTACTCGGGGGGTCGGGGTTCAAATCCCAGGCACGCACTTATGACTTTTCTAAGTTACGGCGGCGCAAGTCTCGACATTGCGAAAAGGATCCTGCTCAGCATTGTGCTGGTAGTTCGAGGACTACCAGCGCTGGTCTTCCGCAGTTTTTAAACCTCTTTTTTCACATCCAGTCAATATAAAAATGAGAAACTGCTAACAATAGGTTTCTATGGTATTAATACTGTTTATATAAGAATCAATGCCACTGCCATCGGTCAAAGTCACCATATGGCGACTAGCTCCCGTATGAAAATGTATTTAGGCAGCAAAAGTAGAAGTCCAGGTCAGGGCTGCCTGTCGTTATTGCATTTATTAGCCGCAAGGCCCTGGAAAGCGGAGCGGACCGCGCACCAAGTAGGCACAGAAAACCCAACTTGTCTAAAGTTGTTGTCGGTGATAAAGTTTAAAGACGTCCAAGACGAATGTGAGATTTCGGCTTTTTATCAAGATTTGCATCTCTCTCGCTCATACATTCTGACTTTTTAAATGTAAAAGTCTAGTTCAATTTTTTATGCGATGAAGTAAACTGACAGTTCCAGTATTGCAGGTTATTGCCAACAAAAAAATTAGTGATGTAACATTGATGTGAATTATTCGATTACGTCGCAAGCTCATCAGCTGTGGCAATAAACTTTTTATTTTTTTATTTTAGTAGTACATCCGAATTGTATTACACTAGCCATAAAAGGCTAATAAGTCATTTAGACATAACTTAAACTGCACTACAAATATATTACTAAGAATGTGTCCTATAACACTTTTCTTAATGTCTCTTTGGTCTCGTGTCTTAATATATTTATTTTCACATAAATACACTGTATTAAATTTGTGCACTAAACATAAAATATATGAAATTAAAAACACATTCTTTTTTTGCAATTTCAACACTTTTTCAACACTTTCTTTTTTTGCAATTTTTTTTCTCTCGAGTAATGTTTCTTGCGTCGTCAACAACATTAGTATCCACAACTATTAATTACTTTCCTATACTCGTTGCCTTGGAATCTTGGAACATTTGCCGGATCCATTAACTGTTTTAATGGTCGAGAACAATTTATTACACCTACTGAACGTGCTCTTATAAGAGAAAATGTAGTATTTTCTAAGGTTAGGACGATGCATCGATCCCCACTTGAAAATGAAGCGGACGGGTCACAGACCAATCACGGAGGACTGGATTTTTAAAATGACCGTGATGCAACTATTTTATGAACGTAAATGGTGAGACGTCCATAGTGAGCGCGCGCTCGAAAGTAATCAACGTAAGCGCCAAACATTATTTGTTTTTTTTTTCACTAAACTATTTGAAGGATTAAGAAAATTGTCTGGGATTTTTTATAAATAATTACTTACAGTGTTTTAAATTAGTATAAATGTAATAGTGACACAAAAAATTAAAATAATTACAGTCTTCTTCATAAAAAAATCTCGAGAAAATTTTACGTAATCGTGTTATCTTTTTTGAATTTCTTAGATAATATAGTCAAGAAACACAATTCAAAAATTAGGTTCATAATTCAATAAATGAAGGAAATTTGTGAAAATTGGATACACTAAAAACCGTTATATCACCTTAAAGACA